>JAKGUB010000284.1:24362500-24447500 GCA_026261675.1 Hippocampus mohnikei | reverse complement strand
TTGCTCGCTTTTGGGTTAGCACTTCAGAACGCCTCCCCTCCCTCATTCCAGGGCCTTAAATCTTTCCGGATTGTGTCATAGCATTGCTTTTCTTTGCTACCGTTGCTCATATTAATATGTGGGATGAGGTCAAAGCAAACGGCGTGAACTGAACATAGTGCCCACCAGTCTTTGTGGAGTAAAACAAATCATGGGGCATTTCATGGCTTTCAGCTTCTGGAAGAAAACAAATGACCTTGTTGCATTTGACCTCGCTGCCGTTCTGGTTCAACTGTCATTCCCATTCAAGATCATTGCGCCAGGCATGTATTTGGCTTTCATCTGGTCTCTATGACTTTCTTTTAAATCTCAGATTTTCAATATTAATGTATTTGCTTTTATGTATGAAAGGGCGGGTGAGGTCGGGAAGAAAGTTGGAAAAAATGAGCGCGGTTCAGATTAACTTCGCAGGACCCAAACATAAGGCTGTTAGCAGAAGCAACTTGGTTACATAAGCGCACAGGACCAACCTCACCAGCCACAGTGTTAAGACATGGCTTGATGAGTGAGACATCTCTTCTTGAAAGCACTTAATGAGCTCTCACCAAGAGTTCATGGTGGAAGTATAGCAGTTACAGTACAGCAGAACCTCGAAAGTCAAACATCCCCAAACGAAAAACTATTTGGGGTTCAATTCAGGAAAAATATGCCTCCAAATGCAAACTGGAGGTTCAAACCTTCATCGTGCGGGACGAAATGCCAACCATATTGCTATAGCTGGATTCAGTTTGTGTTTCAATGGTTTAGATTAATAGTACCAGCGATGGCAAAAGAAAAACGTACACCTCGGAACGGAAATGAAACTAATTGCGTCTGGCTACTGTGTACGATATGAGCGCCACAGTTCATGCTCATACCGGTTAAAGTACATCTGGAGGTGCATTTTTACTTTACTAAGCAGATTAACTAGCATGTAGCTGAAAATATAAAGGCATGAAAATGACCGGAGAAGTCAGTCAGCAAATTTGGCACATTTTTACTTTGCCAGAAGTGCACTCAACCTCAGAGGAAGCAGCCACTGGTGCCTACTGACTCAATCAGTACTAAAAAAGGATCAGTAGGTGGCAGTATAGCCATATAGACAACTTACTGTTGCCTCCTCATTACCGGCTGTCGGCAGCAAACAAATAGGACGTTTCTTCTATTCTAGCTTGATTACACTGTGGTTACCTTCTCTTTACACTTGTATGACATGCAGTAAGAAATGTTCAATGAAACAACTTAAATCACCTGTGGATTTAATGAAGGTTCGTATCAAAACATACACTACTCACAAAAAGTTAGTTGTCGTTCGGATAGATTGCCGGGCTTACGGGGCAAATTTCAGGGTGAACCTAAAATGCACAGTAACATACTGTAAAGCCCCAAAGGCCTCCTTTTTGTGAGCAGTGAATATGTTGTTTATCTTTTTGAAGAATGTGAACAATTTGGAAGGCATAACAACTTGTACTGATTATGTTCCAATTTAGAGGTTCCACTGTACGTCCCGAACTGTTTCTACCCTCTGTGAGGTCAGCCCGGTGGAAATGTTTTTGCTGGTGCAATCTATTTTCGAAATACAGATGTGTCCAAGGTCAATCAAAAATCTGTGCAAACACTTCTCTCGCTTCAGCTTCTCGTGGTATGACAAGGGAGCTCACACCTGCTTTTGAGCCAGACATTGCATTGTATGTGGTTGCTGTTACTAAAAGAGGAGTTACGGGGGCGTTTGCATTATGACTAGCTACCACTGTTCTACTCGATGTGTCGCACACCAAAAGTTGACTATTTGAGCAAAGCGATCAATAAAAACCACATTATTTTTAAGTAAGATGTGAAGAGCATATTTTGTCACGGTGAGAGGAGAGAAACAACCTGGTGTGGTTTTGGTGGTGCACATGTGTTTCTTTTGTAGCTATTCGGGCAACCGTGGCCGTGGACAAAGTGCAAGGGAGCAAAGGAGGAGAACTGGGAGGGTTCGGGATGAAGCAGGAAGTTCAATGCATTAGGAATAATTATGTACCTCTTCCATCTGCAGCTCACACATAAGTCTCAGAAATGGAGGAAAAGTTTCAGGTAAAGGGAAATATGAGAGATTGCTCCTCCCTCAAGTTCTTCTCTCAGTACATATTTAAATAATTTGGATCAGGTGTTGTTTGTGGATCATGTTTGTGTCTTCACAGTGTGCTTTTGGAGTGGCTGATCCTGATCAGCGGGTAACGTGTCAGTACGGGGAGAAGAGGATGGGCCCGTGGGTGGTGCGGATGGGCCCCGGGGCTGGTCTCAAGATGGCGTGGCTGAGGGTCGGTCCTTGCAAAAGGTGGTGATGCGGGTGCGGCGCCGGAGCCGCCGCGCGGAGAGCCAGCGGGTTTGTGGAAGCGGCCGCGGCCATGGCCGCCGCGACGGCTAAGGGGCTGGGCAGCAGGCCGGCCCCCAACGCTTTGGTGAGACCCTTGGTGAATGTCAGAGCAGACTAAAGACCACACGGTAGCCACGGTTGCGGGGCAAGAGAGAGACGAGAGAAAGATAACAATGATTAGTTCCAGACCATGAACATCAAAGCTGCCTTTTGGAGGAGTTTCAGTTCAACTAAGCCTGACACTCAACAAAATGAGTTTGGCGACCTTGCAGTTCAACACTGTCACGTTTGGGCCTCCAAATGTGCAAGGTGCATCACAGGAAGAGAAAGACGTTTGAGAGGTTACCGTCAGATCGGCTCCCCTGTGCTTCTTGTGCCGGCTGAGGAGGGGGTTTGGCTTGCCCGCCATGCCGTCTCGGTGCCTTCGACTTGATATGTGCTGAAACAAGTGCACATGCAGCAAAAACACATGCGACATGACTCTCATTTACTCGGACTGTGTGAAATTCATTCACACTCTGAATAATTGTGCGATGCTTTGAGATTAGGGTGACAAGCCTTCGTTCAGACAATTATTTGCTTCGTTGAACAATTCAATGGAACAATTCTTGAAAAAGAGGCTTCAAGCCATTTACCGTATTTTCACGACCATAAGGCGCCATTAAAAGTCTTAAATTTTCTCCAAAGTGGACAGGACACCTTATAATGCGGAGCGTCTAGTGTATGAGCCGAGTTCCAAATCCTGACTGAGAGCCGACACGCTGTTTATATAGAGAAAAGGCGGAAGTGGGCGTGAACAGGCATGCGGGAAAGCAGCCAGCCAATCAGTGAAGGGTAGGCGTGTAAGTGGCCCGCGAGTGTGACCAGGCGTGCGGGAAAGCAGCCGGCCAATCAGTGAAGGGTGGGTGTGTAAGTGGCCGCGAGTGAGGGCGTGAGAGAGGCCAGCCATGCGGGAAAGCAGCCGGCCAATCAGTGAAGGGTGGGCGTGCCACATGGCAATGAGAGTGACGAGAGGGAACCCAGCGTTTTTTATGGACTACCGGTACTTGCACAATTGTTCAATTCGGATACAGAAGATGAGGACTTTGATGGATTTCTGGGTGATGATTGATCGAAAAACGTGAGTGCATTGTAAGATGTCAAAATAAAGTACAACCGATCTCAGTTTTGCTTCCGTTGCCTTTTTAAAAAAGTGTTTTTAGCATATCTTAGCATGCTATGCTATGCTTCAAGCTAACGTGTTTTTAGCGTGCGTGCATGCATGCCGTATGTTTAAACTGGCGTATGTTTTACCACCCCTGGCTGCGCCCAATAATACAGTGCGTTTTGTGTATGTGTAAAATACAGAAATAGCACCTGTGACTGAGACTGCGCCCTACAACACGGTGCGCCGAATGGTCGTAAAAATACGGTATGTCCTCACCCAGGTTATTGACAAACTAAACATAAAACCAAGCAAATGAAACCACTTAGGAAATTCCACAGTTTGCATGTTCTCCCCGGGCCTGCGTGGGTTTTCTCCGGGTACTCAGGTTTCTTCCCACATTCCAAAAACATGCATGGCAGGTTGATTGAACACTCTAAATCAGGGGTGGGCAAACTTTTGGCTCGGGGGCCACATTGATTTCTAAATTTGACAGGTGGGCCGTGTCAGGACAAGACACGGTACATATAAAAAAAATGTATATGTTGACAGTCCATACCAAACGTCAACAGAACAAAAGTATGAAAGTCTTCCCATACTTTTTTTTTTTTTAAATGAGAACAGTGAAACAACTATGGTATATGTCCTGTATGAAGGTTCAAGTATGTGAGCAACATACATGTGACAACACAAGCAACAAAGTGCAACAATATATTGGCCAAAAACTGCAGCAAGCAGTACAGGTATATGACAAAATATAACAAAGTTAGAACTATTTGCTACAAAATGAGACGTGTAAGAGACCTGGTGGCTTTTCTTTCGATTCACTCATTGTCTCTGACTTGACCTCCCCTTGATCACCACACATGACAACGTTGCTCAGCTAATGTCGCGTAGCGAACTTTTGGAGCCAGACACGGGACGCTTCGAAGTCTTCTATGCTCATAGTTAGCGCTCTGGGACTCGCTTCCTCTCTTTTTAGCGGTCCAGTTTGCGGAAAGTTTTTTTAGCACGATAGCAGTCAAACCATTCCAGGAAACGTTTATTTACTCGACTGTCCGTCGAGCCGCAAGAAATTCACTCTGGGAATGGAAATAGCCAGAATCGGACTGAGCACAAATCACTTTCTCGTTTTTCAGTCTTGTAAATTTGAGTCTTTCAGACTCCAAGCGTCTCTTGAATGTTTCGTATTTTGTAACCCGCTTAGTTTAATCTGATACACTTCACTTTCTCTTCCGTGGCCATTTCTGTTCCTTTTCATTGATCATGCCATGATCGACAGGACGTGAAAATGTTCGCAATTGCAGTAAAACTCACTGCAACAAAGAGTCACTTGCATGTCGTTGTTTTGGATCCAATGATAGAAAATAGCGGCGCGGACACACTTATTCCGTCGCATCGAGCGGGAGTTGCTTGAGTTGGCGCTACTGCTGGCTTCCGTATCGTCTCCCCCTCCCTCCCTGTGCTCTGCAACTTCAAGTAACTGCGCCACCTGGCGTTGAAATGCCTGTCATTACAAGTCCAAATGAAATGAATGCAATCATTTATATCGAACCTTAATTGTGTTGTGTACCAACCTTCGGCGGGCCAGATTAAAAAGCCAAACAGGCCGGATTCGGCCCGCGGGCCGTAGTTTGCCCACCTCTGCTCTAAATTGTCCCTAGGTGTGAGTGTGAGCGCAGATGGTTGTTCGTGTCTGTGCGCCCTGCGAATGGTTGGCAACGGGTTCAGAGTGTCCCCCGCCTACTGCATGAAGACAACTGTGAGGGTAAAGCGGTTCAGAAAATGGATGGATGGAAAGTCCACTTGGCTTAATGCTGACAAATGCCTTAGACAGGCTAAAAAGTAGCAGCAATGCCGCAGTGTTTTCAGCCTACAAAGAAGAGATATTCAAACACAACTAGTGGAACAAGTTGCAACATATGTAGACCAATGTACAATTGTATCATTGGTCTATATATTTGTGTCATCCTCTGTAAAAAAATACTATTATTGCATTTCACTGAGCTTTGTTGTGACCATCTCTGTGTAGAGTAACAATACTTTTGTCCATACAGTATACGTCTAAAAACACGTAGAGTGCAACCTCTTCCACCTACCTGTTTGAGTTGCAGTTCAGAATTGACCCGCACGTTGCAGATCTCACAGTGGAAGGTTCTTTCCTGAGTGTTGGGGTCCACCGGGCCACCTCCCTGCTCCCCACTGGGCTTTGGACCCAGGCGTGGATATGCCTTGATGGGGCCCAGCCCACTCCGAGCCTCCAAAATTGTTTTGTGTTTGGTACCTGCACACACACACACACACACACACACACACACACACACACACACACACACACACACACACACACACACACACACACACACACACACACACATGCATCTGCACGTCACTACTGCTAACTGTTAACTGCTTCTAAATGCTTTTTTATAATGCTCTCAAGAGGCCTGAATGAAGGGAAATGTGTGCCCACTATTTCTCTTTAGCTCATACAGTGTTGCAGCACCAAATGTTGCTGTTCATGAAAGAAGGCTTTGGTCATACATCTGCGTGGCAGGTGAGCCCCAAAAGATGAACTCCAGTTTTTCATTCATGTGTCGTTTTTATTGCAATTGTTGATTGATGTTCCATTGGGTAGAGATGGGTAGAGGTTAATGTATACCGAGTGTCACATGTGTCCCACGTGTGCCTACATGCATGTTATTTGTGGATCCATTTCCAAAGGAAGAGTCCTACAATTGCATTTTATTGCATCTGACTTTGGGCTTTGAAGTCTGTACGAAGTGTACCAAGTGATTATGGTGCTGTATGATATGATATGTATGTGTGTGACATTTGGATTGTGACCAATTCCACAACTTATCTATCTGCCGGTATAAAAAAGACAAATTAAAACAATGCAGTCAACACGAGGCTGGAATAACAGATTAAAGGCCCTGTGAAAGGAATTCAGAGAATTTGTCTCTATGTAAATAGGGCAGCACGGTAGTCGACTGGTTTGCACATTCGCTGCACTAGATTCGATTCCGGGCCCCAACCTTCCTGTGTGGAGGTTGCATGCTCTCCCCATTCCTGTGTGGGTTTTCTCGGGGTACTGCGGTTTCCTCCCGCTTTCCAAAAGGTTAATGGAACACTCTAAATTGTCCCTAAGTGTGACTGTGAGTGTGAATGATTATTAGTCTATGTGTGCCCTGCGATTGGTTGTCAACCACTTCATGGTGAACCCCAACAGCTGCTCAAAGTCAGCTGGGATAGCTCCAGCATGCCTCCTCGCAACCCTCATGAGGAGAAGCGGTTCAGATATTGGATGGATGAATGGATGTTTCTAAATACAAAGTATGTTATCCAAATCTACAAGACATTTATTTTCACTCTACAGGGACTACAACTTTGACATACAGTCAAAGCAATCAAATGATGCTTTTGTATGAAAATGACGTATGTAGCATATCGGAGAGATAAAAACGAGGCATTGCCTTTGTATTTTAAAGCAATGCTGCTCCTGGGAATATATGAAGTGTGATGTCATTGCCTGTTTCAAGTGTGTCAGTGTCAATCATTTGATCATGTTGGAGGTCATACTCGCACATCAACAGCTTACATCCCCACCCCCCTCCGTGCTATGCCCCCCCTACCCCTGAAGGAAAGCCACTGGCTCAGACTCAGACTTGACTCTCCCAAAGCCCTTTGAACAGAGTTAAAGTTTCAGAATGATGGAGGGCCGGGGGTTAAGGGTGAGGTGCGTGGAAGCTCCACTGAGAAGGATGACGGCTGCTTTCACTCAAGGCCAGAAATGTTCTCTTGGGCTGTCCCTTCTCGCCTTTCTTCTTCTATTTCGGTCAGAAAATGGATAGTGCAAGCGGATTTGTTGTCTCCTGTAAGCTTGCCTCAGATGTGGACACCAACACACCCACAAGTGCACTTCTGTCAATAAAAACGTAGCCGCTGTGTTTGGCGAAATGTTTGACAACATTACACACACTTTCTTCCGTCTCTTCTGTGCACTCGCTCTGTGGCAGTGCTGTACACGTCTTCATTTTTGGATCCCGCAAACGTGCACAGTTTTGTTTTGGGGAAATGAGCGCATGTCATTGATTCCAGAACATTCCAACTCATTTGGAGGGGGCTGGACTTGATGAGCAGGAATCATTTTTGGAGAAGTGTTTCTTTTGATACTTGCATTTGCATGTGCTGGCAAAACCACGTCACTCAAATCAATTGTTTAATCTAAATCCCTATACTTGCAAATATTTAGTGTGTTACAAGGCTTTTCTTTGTTGCATATGTCATCATAGGATAAACTTCTAGTCTGAACTGAACCACAAATTGCAACGAAATGTAAAAATCAAGAAACCTGCCTATCCAAAACCTGGATGAAATATAACCCCAATGAATGCCTGCAGCTGTGCTACCCCCCCGCCCCCCCAAAAAAGAAAAAAGTGGCGGCCTCTTACTTCTAGTTACACATGCTGTGCATTCGGATTGTCAATACATGTGAAAGCTAAGGAAAAACACGAGCACACGAGTGCATGTGCTGCGTCGTACTAAGGGGCAGATCAGATACAAACCGATACAAAGTGTTGCCTCGGAGGAAAAAAAAGGGTCACAGGGAGGGCAAGAAGGATTAAAACCAGCAGAGGCTGAGAAAGTGACACGAGACAAGCTCTGTGTTTTTCTTACACATAAACAAACATCTTTAGCGCAATGGAAGGCAAGCTGCATGTAGCCAACCACGAGAGAAAACATTCTTGTTCGTCTGCAATCGTCTGTCACAGTGTTTCCCAACATTTAGGGAGCCAAGCCGCCCGTTTTAAACAAGATCACATGGCACACCAGCAAACACAAAAAAAATATTTATATATATTGATGATCTAAAATATTGATGAGTGCCTCAATTTACTCACAAATTGATTTAGTCATTGTGTAACGTGGCCTGCCTGTTGAGCTGAACATATTTGCAGGGTAGCGTGACATCTTCTGTCGTGTGAATGTCACCAGGGGGGCTACACCTTCATTGCACCTTGTACCATCTAAGCAAGCGAAGAGCATATCTTTGTTTGGCCTTTCAATAAATGTCGCTAGCATAGCTAGATGAACAAAAAAATGTATTTATGATTAAAAAACACATTGCTTTTCGAACAAACTACACAGGAAAAAAAAACGTTGCGCTGGACTGACTCCATTTTATTCTGTCGGGTGGTTGCATGAAATCAAACCATCTGAATGCAGAAACATTTTTTAAGTCGACTGAACATCTACTAAGAAATTGATCAGAATCCTGATGTTTTGTTTTTTTGTGCCAAAATAATTTTTTTCAGTGTATGTGAAATTGGATTATTTGCCAGAGCCACTTGGTGATCTGTCACGGCACACCGGGGTGCCACACAAGCCTGCTTGGGTATCAGTCATCTTTCATGTGGGAGAAGGTAACATGTTAGAAGATACGGAGGTCTTAGTTACACAGAGGTAGCAGATCTAATGATCCGTGCCTGCTTCTGGAACCTCTGACGCGGTCATCCTAATGTTCTGACCGTTACCCCGATCAAATTGGCTGCTAGGATGTATTTCAAGACTTTTGTACATATGCTTTTTGAATACAACACCCACCTTTGTTGTGAGCCTCCAGTTGTGACAAGGAATTGACAGCCACCTTGCACAAGGAGCAGTACAGCAGCTTCTTTGCCTTGGCCTCTTCCGTCTCCGGGCTGGGCGGGCTGCCGGAGGCCGGGGGCCCGGTAGATGCTGAGATCAGGGGTGGCTCTGAGTTCAGGATGCTTGATAAAGAGGAAGACGTGGAGCCCGTGGGAGCGGCGGGACATATGGAGGGCGGCTCTGCGGGTGGGTGAGGTGGGCTGCTCTGAGGGGGGAGCGGTCCGGCAGCAAGCGGGGTCCCGTTTAACAGAGACTGTGTTTCATCTGCAGGACAAAGTGGGGTGGGGTGGGGGGGGGGGGTGGAATACATGAAATACAGTGGTGAGACATCTTTTCTGCTGTCATCAAAAAGGTCAACTTTAAAGTGTTTTACTTTAGGCTCAGTGTGTTTAAATGTGGTGAAGCGGGTGTCAAGTGAAACCGCAAGGCTAACCATGTGGAGATCACACAAACCAGAGAAAAGCACTTGCAGGTGCAAATAAAATAGTTTCATTTCCGTCTCCACATGCCAAACGTAATGAAAAACTGTTTTTGTGCATTGAAATTTGACATGAAAGAGACGGGAGGCCATGGCTTGAAGATGTTGGGAGGTGTATGTTTGTCTTGATTGTTTACTTGAGGTAGGAAGCTGATACTGCAGCTTGTCCATTTTGGTTCTTTCCCACGCAGCTGTTACTTTTGGTCATGCTTAAGCTCACGCATGGCACACCCTTTGTCACAGGCCCAAGGCAGGAAATACAAAGAAAATGTCATGAAGTGACACGTCCGCTGACTCGGACTTTCCCCGGTTTACTGTACTTGAAATTTGTTCTTGTTTTTGTGATGTATTTCTTTCCTATTTTATGGATGTTTGTGAACCTGTTCACACCGATATGTATACACACACACACACACACACACACACACACACACACACACAGATGTTTTCGATCAGCCTACGCCATGCCTGTGGTATTCACCCTGGGTGTTGTCCGAATAAGACGCCCTAAATTTGGGTGGGTTACTCCCCCACACCCCCAATGAGGAGAGACCATTAGGCCCTTCTCCAAATTCCTCTGGACATAGGGCCAAATTCAGCACTACGGTAAAGCCCCCGACCAGATTATGGCATTAAAAGGAGATTAGGAGATATTTGTGGTAAGAAAGCAAATGCTGATTTCAACGCCTCAATTGCCTTGTAGAGGTTGCTGCATGCTTTGTCATGACAGGCCGTAGAGCACTCATATCTTTATGTTCCATGAGATCATTTTGGAGCTATGCAAAAGGAAACTACATCCACAGTTTCATGACATCACTTCTGATGAACATGCCATCATGAAAGCTTTCCATTCCGGAGCCTTCCAAAATCACAATCTTCTCTTTTCCACACAGGTTTGGAGGTTTCCAGCTGCAGGGTGGTGTCAAACAGATGTCCTTTTGGAGAGTTTTTTTCCTCACTCTGTTTTGGTCAAAATTGAGCCCTCTCACTTGTCCCATGCTTTGAGCCAGTGTTTGACAGCCTTTACATGGTAAATATGAGCAGGCTGCTTGCAATGCTTAACAGCGGTTGCAGAGCAAGTCGATTGAGGGGGAAACTCGAGTAGATTAGAATCTAAATTGAGTACACATTACGCACCCAAATCCTGCCAAATTCTGAATCCATAAAATGGGATTTGAATTCAAGTTCGGAGGACTATTGATAAAGGATCCATGGGACAGCGCTAGAGCAAACCATCACATCTGGTCACGCTCATAGCGCAGCTGAATGCCCCCTCGTGTATAAACCAGGTCATCTAAAGGCTAAACTCCTCGAAGCAACACTCACAGAAGTCCATTTTTGTCACTGTCATCAGCTACGCAGTGGATTATCTCAGGATTTGCTATAATTACCCTATGTTTGCTTATAGCGAGAATTTAACTGCATGATCGCCAGAAAACACCGATAGCGCCTATTAAAGACTGAAAAGTGACCTTCCTTCCCGATAGTTGGCCTCAACTCCAAAAAGACAAAAATATTCACGGGGGCATTGTGGAGGGCAACAAACAGAGTTAACTCAATCCAGAAGCTTTTCGTAGTCTGCCGTGTGTGCATACTTAATCCATACCAGGAAATTAAAGTTACGTATCATATGTTGTTGGTTTGTTGGTAAAGTCGAGGGGGGTTCAGTTTGAACCAAAAGAATGCCTGTTGTTTGTGGAGAGTAAAAAAAAAGGAGAAGATGCCTCAAGTGTAAAATTATCTGACATGGGTTCTCGGAAATGCCAACATTGGCATGATCAGGTTATGTTGTGGAGGGCGCTACCACCAGCATATTCAGCATTGAACACACAAAGTGTGACTATATTATGGAAAACAGAAAAACTGAATATTTCCACACTGAAACATTTTGAAGTCAAGCCAAGTGAAAATAGAGCTCAGCAACTCATTTTATAGGACAGATCAGATTGATGTTGATCCTGCCAATTTCAAATGATAAAAAACACTTTGTAACACTGTGGGAGTAGCCGCTAAATGCGCTGAAATTGCGCCTTGCTCAAGTATCGAGTGTCAATTGAGCGCCATGCAACTTTTTGAGACCTACACTTCCCTGCAAAATGTACCCACTAAGAGCTTCTGATGGATAGTCGCGGGGCTTTCCACGGCTAGCCACTAGCTAGCTCGTAAGCTAACCAGGGAACAACTAGGCCGGCGGATGGGCAAGATGCTCGTCCACCTCCTTGGTTGTTGTTGTTTCACTCTGTGGGTCCACATAACACGAAGGGTTCAGGCACAGTTCACGGTTAATCAAAACACGGTGGCGCACGCCATTCAGCCTGTGGGTCACACCATATGACTTTGCACTAATTATATAGCCCAGAATGCATTGCATTCCAATAGATGCTACAGCGGAGGCCGTAATGACACAAAATGCAATTTACATGAGGACATTGAGCTCTTCTGTAAATTGTGGCATCAGAGAAGAAGCATTTTTGGGATGTAGACTTAGTTAGCTAGCCAACCGCACACTTTTCTGGAAGAAATAGGCCAAGTACTTACAACAAAGTTTCTTGCGCTGGATAAGCGCTGCTGGTAATGAAGAGGCCTGTAGTTCTTATGTCGTGAGTGGGGTGAGGGCTCACAATATCATAAAAATTGAAGTTGTGAAAATGGTTAACACTCTACCTCCACAATTGGGTAATAAAATGTGTTTTAAATGTGTTTGCCATGCAACCTTAGTGCATGCCAGACTGTGTAATGCACCATAAGAGAGGCTTCAGCAATTGGCATTTCACAGAGACCCTTCCCCACAGTTACTCTGACAAGCATTTAACATTACACTACCACTGTCCATACAAACGTTGTACATACCTTGTTACCTTAGCTTGCAAGCAGCCAGGATATTACAGATCACTTAATTGTTTATGAACGATGAGCTCTGAAACCTAATGCTCAACTTGAGAGAGCTGACCCGCATTCAAAATGCAGGCAGGTGCCCTTCACTGTGCCATTTTATACAAGACATATTTTACATTTTTTGATGATTTTGAAACAAATTCCAAGAACAATAAGAAAAATGTGTCCTGGGATGATTTTCTTCCACTCACCATTCAAACGGAAATCATGTCAGCCCTTCGTAATTTAATACTCGAGAGTCACGCAACCCTAGCTCTCACATGAAAGTCATCTGTTTAATTGACCTTGGGTGTGTGTGTGTGTGTGTGTGTGTGTGTGTGTGTGTGTGTGTGTGTGTGTGTGTGTGTGTGTGTGTGTGTGTGTGTGTGTGTGTGTGAGAGAACAATAACAATAGTCATAGTGGGCGCACCAGAGAGTAACAGGGGGAAGAAGGTGAAGTGGAGTTTGTCTTCCTTCAAATTTACAGCTGCCTCTAATGTCTAAGGTCGTGTGTGTGTGTGGTCCCTTCTTCATGTTATGACTGTCAGCGTCTGATAAATGGACTGTTTGTGTCATGCAGCATGTCTGACGTCCCCTTATGGAGTGCCACACCGTTGCACCAAAACTACTATAAATACATTCCTTTCTTTACCATGTTGCTTTTGACCAAGAGGGACGAAGCAAAGTGAAACCACACACAAGTGCATGCAAATGCGTCAAAGAGGCCAAACAGGAAGACACACAGTTTAGGGTCACAAAAAGTCGATTCTTTCACATGTTTCTACTTTGGGTTGCCAATAATAGCAAACTTTATTTGGCTCGCTATGCTGGAAAGGTCTCTAATGGCCGTTTTAATTCCCCCTGAGGGATGGAGAGCAATCCAAACGGACCTCTCTCTATTCTGGGATTGGTACCACAACAATCTTCACATGTAAAGTGGTTTTGTGGGTCAAAAAAAGAGTCAAAGATGGTTCAAAGTTCACGTCTTTGGACTATAACATTTCGACCATCTTGTTTGTTGCACAGCCTCTGCTCGCTGAGATGGAAAAGTCTGGTCAACAATAAGTCACATGCAGGAACTTTTGTCAATGTCACCAAAACATGGCAGCTCTGTCGCCCTGTGCTGGCCCAAGGCAGGTGGGGAGGCTGAGGGAATGGAAAATGCAGCATGGAGAAAGGAACAGAGGTGACACACATAGCCTCGAGGTTAAAGCGAGAGATACAAAGATGAGCTGAGCTGAGCTGAGCTGATGGATGAAGAGATTCCGAGAAAACCAACACAACACGACGAGAGAAGCTTGGATCATGGCTCATGTTGCTGTCCAACTCATGCCAATGTTTGTTCAATGGCGCCATCTTAATTGTGTTACTTTCAAAATGTCATACAGTATGGTAATATTACATTTCACATTACTGCCATTTGAAAGTACTTGGTTGTACGTTATTAAAATCTCGAGTTCAACAAAAATAGAGCAGAGATGGACATTTCACTTTACTGTAACACATTACACCTTATGATAATAATAAGGTAATAATAAGATAATAATAAGCTTACTTTTCATTAATTTGTACATGAAATTAAATGTTTTTACAGCTTCATAGATTAAAGTGGAAAGAAAAAATGGTCTTAATTCTTTTTTTTTAAACATCCGGCCATATATAAATGAGAATAAAACAAATAAATAACAGTTTCTTGCCAGATGCCACACAGAGAAACAGTCGATAATCCGTGATGCTATAATGATTGACGTGGAAAGTCATCCAATGATGTACCAACAGTGGCTGAAAATCCAGCCAATAGGGGTATTCACACGGCACACATTTGCATTGGTGCTTCACTGACGTATTTTGTTGCGATATATCTTACACCGGTGTACATTTTGTGGAGCGTTCACACGTATAAAGCTGCTTACTAAAGAGAAGCATGTTAACCCCGGTGCAGCCCCACTTAGGTCCACACGGCAGTTTCTGCGGCCGTGCAATACGATATATGGAAATAAAACATGCCCAATGCGTAAAAGCCTTGTTTGTGACATATCGAAAAACCATGGTGTATACTTCTCCAGACAAATCAACGCTGTGGTCTATCAGACACCGTAAAAGGATGAGAGAGAGAAAGTAAACATGACAGAAGTACAACAGAGCACGAAAGCAACCCATTCAATACCCATATGTAATCAACTCTTCTCATGCGTAGCAAGTTTATCCCTGGTGCGTTCACACGTCCCAAACTTGCATTTACTCCAGAGTAAATTTGTGAATCACCTCCTGAGCAGGGTAAAATTTGCTGCGGTTTAAAGCTGTTTTCAGGAGCTACACCGGTTTAACTTTGTACGTGTGAACGCTCTACAAGGGGCAGCCCCGGTGCGACACCGAAGTAAAAGTTGCCGTGTGAACACCCTTAATGATGATGCAGTCAGGCGGGACTTCAACAGAAACTAGTCGCGGTAAAGCTGAGTTATAACTGAACAAATGGATTAGCTGAAAATGCTTCGGGGTAGCAGACAGCATTACTGAAATGTTATTAGAAATGTTACCTCACTGCATTACAGCAAAAATAAATAAATAAAAGATACTGTAAACCCGCTGTTGTAATCGTGTAATTTTCCGAACAGTGCTCAATTGTCACAAAACATGAACTTGGACAAAACAAACATGCACTCCATTCCTTGAGGAGATGCCAAAGGAATGTCCTGCTGCTCTTGTTCAAAACATGTTTACGTTGGAGAGCATAGCTGTGGTGAGGCTTGATTAAAACAAGAAATTATTTTTGGCACACTTATGGTTCGTCCGCTTTGAACACTCTGTTTGCAAATGGTGGCCAGAATGTAAAGGCCCTCGCCAATTTTTACCCATGTAGACAATGAGCAAGCCAAACAGCAAATCTGGTGTTATGTAGTCTGACTGGTATGAGTGTTGTGATCATTTCCAGCTGTAAATGTTAATCAGAAATAAAGTCTCTGGAATTGCACCAGTATCTTCTTCATTTGATCATAAATCCACTTTATGGTAGGAGTCAATTTTTGCTCCTCGACATCACATAAATGAACACTTGGGGCTTCATTTTCGTGATTGGTGTGAATCCCACGAGGGGCGTGACATATTTCGGCATGAAGGCAGGTTAGACCCGTTACAGGTAATGGTGCAGACAAGTGCAGGTCGGCATATCTGCAAGAGGGAGGGTTTCGCCGCTGTGGGAGTGCTCATTCATGGGTAATTCTTTCATTTCATTCCCTTTCACTTCCAGTGCACAAGTCATGCATTACTATCTCAACATCGAGCAAGCATAACTGCACACTGGAGTGGGCACTTGGAGACCATCCCCCCTGCTTTAATTGGTGGTGTGCCCTGTCTCGACTGCACCTTGCAGATTTGAAAAAGAAACAGAGTCATTGGTGTTTTCTAGAAATGAATTAGAATAAATTGTTGATTGCATTGATGCAGTTTCCGCGGAGTGATGAGTTTGTTTGCCTGGGTAACACATTTTGTGTTTGCTATTCTTGAAAATGTTCCATTTGAATTGTTTTTGTGACAAAGATGAACACCATTGCAATTTTCTCGCCTGTGATGGCTGATATATTTACGAGAAATTTTAAGCATGCTTAAAATTTCTCGACGACTCGACGACTTTCGACGATACCAACGTGCTTCAGCGTGCTGTTACGTATACAAAACTTACCCATAACTTAATTCGACGACGCCAGCCGTATTTGCCAAATTTTTCCTACGCCGGCATACGCTGGCTAAATCGTCAAGGTGTGACAGGGGCTTGAAACGTCGAGCGCCAGCCTTTTATAGACTACGCCACGTGATCGTCGGCAATACGCTGCTGCACGCTATGCATAAATTAGACTATCGTTGGGCATAAGTTGTGTACGCCGGCAACACGCTAGGCATTCGTTGGAATAAGTTATCTATAAGTTATCGAAACGTTCTATATAATTTACTGATACGTTATGTATACGTCCAGCCCGTTATGAATGCGCTATGTATACGCCCAAAATTGAAAAAAAAAATCGATAATTCAGCGTATGCCAGCGTTTTAGGGAAAATCTGAACGTCGGCATACGCTGGCTGAATCGTCAAGGTGTGACAGGGCCTTGATGGTGTGAAGCATTTCCCGTTCTGTCACCTTGTTTGCTGGTCTCGCCATCAGAGGCAGTGCCCAGGGTTCCTGGAGGAGATGGCGAGGTGGTGGGGGTCACAGTCTGAGGCTTGTCGCCATCTTGACAGCGACTCTTAGAGGTCTCGATGCCTTTGACTCTCCTGGCATGGCGGTTTCCTTTGTAGTGGGCTTCAGCTTGGTTCTGTATGGCAAAACGGAATGGAAACGTGGAAGGTAAACACAAATATATCACAAACAGGTCAACTACTGGTTATTCTCACACTCATTCGTTACTGACTTTTTTACATATTTGATTCTCGTTAAGTGGCTGCAGGTGTGAATGAATGGTTGTCTGTGGCCTGTGGTTGATTGGAGACCAATTCAGGGTGTAAACTGACTTCATTTGCATCGCATTTTTCTAACACTGTTTAACAGTCGCCTCATTCCTCTAAAGGGGCACAATAATAGGAAGCATTCTCATTAGGATGCGGTCCACATTATGCTATACTTTGGATTTCAACCACAATATATCGTGATGTGTTCTGTACCCTGATATAGGTCATTTTATATCCTGATTCTTGATGATGATGATGATGCATATCCCAATATGTTACTTTTCCTTAAGGAGGAAGTCAACCCAAAACGTTTCTTTACAATACGTTCTAAGGGCCACCACTAGTCTAAACACAGCAATCTGATGCATATTGCGTTTGTGGAAATCACAGCTCACCTGTTTTCTGAACCTCAGCCATGATTGGTTGTGACCTGTGGCCCGAGCATCTGTGATGTCATTTTCAGTTGACAGAAGGTGGCAAAATTGCCGCCGTCGGAGATGGATAAAAACAGATGGATTTTCCTGCTTAACACTTATTCCACAAACACAATATTGATCAGAATGCCAGGTTTGGACTAGAACATATTCTTGTAAAGGAGATTTTTTAGGTTGACTTCCCTTTTAATATCACATGAAATATATGGCATTTCCCCCCATTTATTGGCAAAACAAACAAACATAAATACCAAGTGCAAAAATCCCATTCGATTTATCAGGTGGTTCAGCCAGGCTTTAAGAAACGTACACTGTTGTTGGGATTAACATAAGATAAGATAAGATAAGAAAACCTTTATTAGTCTCGCATCATGTCGTGTCGTGGTTTTTTCCCACCCATTCTCCTCTAGCAGTGTTATAAAGCTTGTAGGCTTGCTGCAGTTACATTAACCATTCATTTTTCATACATAGATTGTTAGTGACGCATAGTCGTGACACAAAAACTCAGGGACTCATTCTACCTTGGAGTGCATCATCTGGGAAAGTACTGCCAGAGACTCGAGTGTGCTAACTAGAAGGTTAAGCGGCTGGGCTGCTAACCCACACGCCGGTGTTTCTCACTGACTACCATACTTTTGCACAACACGAGCATTCCGCATAACAGTAAGAGTTGCCTCTTCAGCAGGTCGTCCCGGCGCCCCTCTCTCCAGGCATGACTAATCAATTTATATTCAATCAAACTTCTGCACAAATCTAACAGTCGGATTAAGCATGGGTTGATTGGACACGCTGGGGGAGTAAGGCACAAGGATGACGTAATAAGAACGCGACTGCTGTCTTTCCTGTCTCTTGTGCTACATGTTCTTTCAACTTAAATAAATAAATACATTGCTTGGGGAGGGCCGATCGCAGATCCCCTGAGCCCTGGTGTGGCGCCATGCATGATGTTATTCTATAGAGATCATGGGACTGTGCCACGGAAAGGCAGGCTGGTTTACAGTGAAAGGAGAGATGGGTTACACGCACGGGATCAAAAACCTGCAGAGGCAGACACACTTGAGACCAAATGTTGGCCCCCTTTGTTCCTTACTCAACACTTATTTGTCATTTCTCTTGCAGAGGTCCCCAAATAAATGTAAATGTCTATGAATATTTATACGCACATTCTGTTCCATCATCAGTGGAAAGTTCTCCTGTACATCATCTGAGAGTCCAAAATGACAGATACTGGCTCCAGTTTTTTAATTACCAGACTGATTGTGCTGGGGGAAGTTAAACTGGGACGCCGTTGTACTGGAAGGTCCATAAACTACTCCTAGCCCCATTCCTCAACAATGCATGTTACTACACGACGTTTAAACAATGGCTTTGAAGGTTCCCAAAGACACAAAGACACCACTTATCATTGGGGATCACAGTGACGGATCCATGCCCGTGGAGTGCATCTAAGAACACGTCAACATTTTTTCAGAAAGAAAAACCCAAAACCAAATCACCCTGCTTAGAAGATCTCTCTGTGATTTGTTGCAGGAAAGGAAGTCATCTCCTTTTGAAATACCCGCCACTAGCTTAATTTGTCTGCACAGAGTGTAAACAAGCAAGGTGAACCATTCGAGGAGTCATTTGCAGAGAGCATGGTGAGGCCGGTACAACATGGCGCACGAGATGCAAGGTTGCTATATTGAGCTTGTTGCCAGCAGTCTGAAGGACATTTTCACGCCTCTGCCTGTTCATTTTATCTTTACTTTCTTATCCCAAGTGTCCCAACAATGTCCAAACACATATATAGAGCACAGTTGCACGTGCAATATTTCAGAGTAGAGCTTGAATCAGCTGCCAGCAGGCCTCAAAAGTAGGTTGAGTGAACGGATGTGCAATATTGCGTGCTACAGCGCTGTGGTAAAATGGTATCGAAATGATCTTTGAAAGTCTTATTGCTGCGTACTTGATTTTATAGCTGGATAGGTCCCATACAAATGTACACATCAGAGGTAACAAAAGATCAAATGGGACACAATATATGCAATGAGAGCAACATAGGACAAAATCTGACCTTTTGAAAACATGAAGAGTTTTATCGATCCTACAGGTCTGTGTTGCATTGATGATTCCACACAAAACTGTCACTTATAAATGTCAGCTAAACTAGCATCAGATGTCATGTCTCTTTGGAAACTTATGGAAAATGTGAACAAAAGGGTGAGCTCATTTGGACGTACAGACGATAGTCAACCGCAGCTTTGACATTGCTGACATTCTGCAGCGAGCTCTCATGACAGCGACAGCGGACAGCCGCCACAGCTCCTCTGATTGCACGTCTGAGCCTGCCTGTCTCCATGTGCGTGTGTGCATCTTTTGTTCTGCCAAGCAAGCTCACAAGAATAAAAATGGCATACTAGGCCCTCATACTGCATGTTGACTGATTTGCTGGTGTGATTTGTGCTGTAAAAGGCAGTACAGTACCTGATATTATCTTTCTCATTTTTTAAGAGGAGGCTGAAGGCACATCTTTTTAGCTTGGCTTTTGAATAAGTTATTTATATACTTGTTCTAATTTAAGCATTTTATATTTATTTAGTTTCTTTTCTTTTCTTCTTCTTCTTATTTTTTTTAAGAGCGATGGTTTTTCTTGGGGGGCCTCTACACTGGGAGGTATGGTTGCTGTCACTCAGCGTGGATCAGCACCCTTGGGTTCTTTTTTCCTCATATGGTTTCTCTGTGCCTTGCCACCTCTTTTTTAATATGAGGGTCATGAGGGTATGTGTGCAAGTTTTGTATGTTCGTGTGTGTGTGTGTGTGTGTGTGTGTGTGTGTGTGTGTGTGTGTGTGTGAGCATAGGCATTTTAAATGGTTGCGTTTTTTGTTTTCACTCCTTTTAAGTAACAGAGTGAAAACTTGTGTTTGAAATGAACATGTATTGGACGTTTTGGGACACAGCTACTTCTAAAGCTTTATTTAAGCGTTTGGAAAATTGCATGTTTGGGGAGGGCCCTGTTTTTGTCTAGCATGACCCAAGGTCATGCGCACAAAACAAGGTGCCTGCTTGGCTGAGTTTGCTGCGTAGGAGCTTGAGTTGCCTTTGAAGAATGTCGAAACAACCCCACAGAAACACGTCAACATCCTTAGAAAGTCTCGCCAGTAGACTGAAAGCTGTTGGGCGGCTGAATCCAGACAATATGTTCTTTCACCTTCACTCCCTGTGAGTCGAACATCCTACTTGATCTTTTTTGTCCATACTGTGTATACTTTTTAGTGAACCCCGATTCCTGACTAATAAGAGGCATGTATTTAATCACATAAACATTCCGAGATTAATATCGGTTCAGCATGAAGATCTAAGGAGAACAGGTTCAAAGATTATAACCTTGTCTCCACATGATTGCAGACTGAGTGAGTATATTTAGCACTGGTCCACTCCTAAGTGTGGTCTGTGCGTGTCTGACCAAAATGTCTGCACCGCTGTCTTTTCAACATCACAGCCTACACATTGGGCGCTGGGAATGGCTTAGCACAAGTCCACACTGAAAGCGTCCACGCCATCAATCACAAGTAGAAAATGCCCATTATCTCATACTGGGAAGTTTTATCAGAGAAAGTGATTCATCTAAAGTCAATATTAAATCAAAAAAGTGTCCAATAAAATAAACACAGGCCAGCAGTTCATACTTGGAATCACATTTTCAGGATTTTAATAAAACTTTTGTCATTGTTGATGCTCCATTTGTAAACAACCTATTACTCATCCTTGGCCTCTGTGCCAGATCTTGCCGCTTTGTTCTACTTTTTTTTTATTGTTTTGTTTGATGCTACAGCACTTTGAAACTAATTAAATTCCAACAGCGGTCAAAAGTGCCAAAACAAGGCAGAGAACTGCACCACCGTGTCTTTGTCAATATCCGCTCACCGGTGAGAAAACAGAGCAGAAGACCTTCCAGTTTTCTCACTGGAAACTTAGTGTAGAGTACCTCTGAGTTGAAGCGGATCTGACAGACGTTACAGGAAATGACCGGCCGCTTGGTCTTGACCAGTGGAACTCCGAAGGTGTGGTTGATCACGGCCTTCTGCACCGGGTCCATCTTCCAGGGAACGACAGAGGAAGTGCGGAAAAAGGGAGGAAAGAGAAGACACGGGAAAAATTGGTAAACTTTCGTTTAAACAGTGAAGTTCTTGTCTCGTCTTACCTTAAATGCACAACCAAGTTTTGTAAGATGAGTACAATCAAATGAGATCCAAACCAAGAGCTGCTGATAAAATCATTTTCATGTTTGTTTATACCATCAGATGTTATGGTTTGGATTTTACAGGCGTGCGCAACTGAAAGCCGCTACCACAATAATAAACATACGGTGGTTCCCTTGAGCTATGAGTCGGTTTGAGTGAAAGATCATATTTGGAACTCAGGGTGTGTCTCTCAGATCATCTAACAAAACTTAAATGAATGGAAAATCCGTTTGAGCGTCCTAAAAAGAATAAATGTTTGTAATGTGGAAAAAAAGCCCTCTGTAGTATTGTCCTTTATAAAAAAATTAAGCAATGGCACAATAAATACGATCTAAAGAAATGATTAACGTTATTTTTTTTGCTTCATTTAAATGGGTATTGTGCAACTCCTTCTGGTGTGAATGCCTTGGCCATTTGGCGGTCGTAAGACATAGCGATGTACATGGTGATGAGCTCAGCTCCACAGTAAGCCTCAATAATATTACCAAGTCTTTCTTCACGGAGGATACATAATATATGCCTGTTTCATTATATCTACATGTGTAGCGCCAATGTTTGTGTCCATCTTTGAAAATTATAAGACCAAAGCTATTTCAAAGTCCCTGCATGATGTTTCCCATCCTGTGTGGACTTGAAGACACAGATGTGTAGTTGTTTTAAATATACAACTGGTAATCCTCACTGTTTTCTGTTTAAATTGATAGTAAATGAAAACTGTCCAAAAAAAAAACAGCTTGAAGATTCTTTTTTGAAGAATTGGCAACGACCGGTTGCTTGTGAATGATTAAGTGAATGACTTCTGACAGTGTCAATAAAAGTGAGTGTTTTTTTGGTGAAATGAGGATAGTTCAGGTAGCAGCAGGTGGTTGTGATTATCCAGGTCGGAATTTGACATTGTTGTTGTGTGACTTTTCTCCGTCTGCTCCATCAATCAGCAACATGCTATTTAACACCTGGAATGCATTTAACTGACTTCGGTTAGGTACTTCAACCCCATCCTAAAGCTAAATGGTGAATTCATTTAGCCGTCATTGTAAATTGGCTTTAGCGCTAATTTAGAGTCAGTGCTGTGGTTTTTAACCACAGACATGTTGGCACTGTCTTTGCAGCGACAGCAGACTACTTAAAAAAATGTACAATGATGTGACACTGTTTGGGTACGTAGGAGGATGAAAACCAAAGTAATGGCCTAACGAGAAAAAAAAATGCAATTGCTGTTGTGTGTCAGAAAAATCATAAGCCATTGACCGAATGTTCCAAAGAGCCTTCCAAAAGTGATGCAAGCGTGCTGCTCTGGGAAGGTTTGCAGACAAGAAATTACTCAATTTGGCCCGTCTCTGTGTTTAATTTGGCCCATTGCCAAGCTTTCCCTTAAGTCATCTCACGCCCACTGTCACGCTCGTCTATTATGAAGATATCCTCAAGAAGAGAATTTCCTTGACTGCAGGTATACAACGTGAATCTCTCTAGGACTTGGAAGGCATGCAGAGGAGGCCTTGGATTTTAATCTGGGGGACAACAAGGCCTTCCTGGATATATACACCTTGTGGATGAGCAGCAGAGATGGATAAAATGATGGCATAAAGACCAGAAACCATAGAATGACGCCATGGCTAGGCATCTTATCTCAAAATAACATAACAATCAGTCATTCTTATCTCGTGCGACTTTCCCCATCCAGCATGACTGCTGTTCTGTTCTTCATTCCCCCGGAAACGGACTTGAGTGGAACATGGCATGCAGCTCCACAGAATAGAGTAGTAGCAGTTTGCAACATATTGAACCGCAGCAAGCAATACTGCATGGACACCATCTGCCACAGAAACAAGTTGCTTAGTGTAAATAGTACCAGAGACCAATTTGAAGCATGTTGCATTGTACTGAAATAGGAAAAAGAAAAAAGAGCTGTGATGTACTCAAAAGTCGGATCACACCACATCTTGAGGTACCATGCTTACTAGTTTGCATACCATAAAGCCTACTGATCAAGTGAAATTAAGCAGACGTTTTTTTTGTCTACCAAATTTCAGTCTTTGTCATTTGTGATGGGTCAACTTGAGTGTTCAGCCCTAGTTTTTAGAAAGAAAATATATCAATACAGTTAGAGAGTTCTGGTCTTGTATGTATCGTGAACCAGCCCAGTGTTGTACGATACACTCCATATCTTCCAGCAAGCCTCCAAGCTGCTGTCAGATGTTACCTGCTGTATGATGAGCAAAACGGTGCAGGTGCACGTTACATGCTCTACGAGGGCGTCGGCGTCGTGACCCCCTAGAGAGCGTTTAACACGAGCTGAGGTAACTGTGCACATGAATGATGGGCTTCAGCCAAGTTCCCTGGGTGGAGGTCAGCTACGGTCCATCCAGTCGATTCAGCTGTTAAAAACACTGTGCAGCTGCCAAGAGGCCTCTCTGGTGGGGCTCACACAGAAACTAACCCAAAATCCCTCTCAAGCAGAGGCAAACACTCCGTGATCATGTCTGCTGGTCCTTGAGAGACTGAAGATCCGAAAGCTTTGATGTGGAGGAGGCCCACATGCATTCTATTTACAGTCGTCTCCTGACATATGAGGTGAGATTGTTCAGTGACGCTCGCAACTCAAGACAGTCATGCACATCAAAGCTCAACATCTAAAAAATATATACGTTGGGTATTACAAGGCACAGCTGTATTTGTCCTAGTCTTACACCTGCAATAGACACGGTGAATTATTTCTACACCCCGTGATGATGATGCGCCACCTTGCAGTGGTGTCGAGTACAGGTCATTGATGACCATATTTGAGGAGATTTTGATTTTTCAGTATTTTAATTGACTACTGTGTATATTTTTCTGGCTTTTTCTAGCTATCTGGTCGCACAAGCAGCAGAAAGTAAGCTTGCTTCGAAGGCCTACTTCCAATGCATAGATGACGTAACGAGTGTGCGTCGAGTCAGCTGGACTAGACTAAAATGAAAATGTTGCCTCGCAAACTGCAATGTGAGAAAGCCTTCCGTATTTTCCACACTATAAGGCACACCTAAAAGCATTCAATTTTCTCAAAAGCCGACAGTGCGCCTTATAATCCGATGCGCCTTATATCAGAATCAGACTCATCTTTATTGGCCAAGTATGTAGAACACACAAGGAATTTGTCTCCGGTATAACACGCTGCATTAGAAGCATCATGAACAAGGACATATGGATCGATATTCTGATTTCTTGGCCATAGTATTTTAAATGTTCTGTAAAGTGTTTTCTTACTGCTGCAGTGGTTGTGAAAACTATATAAATAAAGCTGTATGGTATTGTATTATATTCCCTTTAGCGTAGCTCCATCTCGTGGATGCATAACGCAACTCACTATTGTGGCTTCGATTCTATGTGCCTTATAATATGGTGCGTTCAACATATGAAAACATTTTTAAAATAGGCCATTCATTGAAGGTGCACCTTATACTCCGAAGCGCCTTATAGTGCGGAAAATACGGTATTTCCAGAGTTGCTCTGTTTGTAAGGAACATCCATTTATGGAATAAGTTGCATCACGTAGTCTATGCATTGCACGCAAAACGCACCAACTCTTCACAGCCATAGCTAAAGAGCTCTTCTGCGGTTGCTATTGATTCTGCTGTTGACAAATTGCAAGTGCCTGATTGTAGCTGGATATGGGGCAGCATTCATCACTAGAAAAACAAGGCTTGTCATCATCAAGGAAATGTCATACGTCCTCAATGTCATCCTCCCAGATGGCAAGGCCTGCCTTTCCACAGTAGTGTTCATCAGAGACGACCACCACAATTTGGGATGAGAAAGAATGGAGCGGCCTGCCAACAGTCCTGACCCAAAGCCAACCAGTAGGATCCGTTTGGGTGTTCTGTTCACACTTGAGCAAGTGTCGCAAGCATGTTGAAGGAGTGGAATGCCATACCACATAAGTGTGTAACCAGGCTCCAGTGCCTGTTTAGAATATGTTCCTAACGGGTCATAGCAAATTGTATAGATATGGCTTATCATTGTGCCCCAAAAGGCATTAGGCACACTGTCTGGTATATTTTTTTTGATTACTCCTGGTGAGCCTTTCTCATGCTCCCAAAATGACTTTTGTCATATCTTCCTATGTTGCTTCCTCGCCTGGTCTCGCTATCTTGCACTTCTTTTCAGTTCACTCCCCTGCTGTGTTTGATCACTTCTCGACAGCAAATTGTTTTCATCGTGTCGAACTTGAGCAGCAAGGAATGATCCCTGCGGCACCACTCTGGATGTAACACAGTCTTTGAAGCACAAGTTTTGCTTGACTGGAGGCCAGATTAAGACGCAGCAGAATGAAGAAAAAAAAACATGCCCAAAGAGCTGTGTACTCACCTTCTTCTCCTCAGTGTCTGTGCAAGCTTGAAGCTGCATTTTCCCTTGCACGTGTTTGCTGCTGTCACAGGTGTGTGTTTGGATCTCAGAGAGCGTGAGACTCAAAGTGCGTGATGCACTTTCCTCCCTCATTCACTTCTGAAAGATGAAGACTAACTTAAAGGACTTAAAGAGCTAGCGGTTCATTGCCGTCAACAGTGTCTTGAGTTGTCCTTTTGGGCCTTTTTGAGATGCTGGGATGCTCTCTGTAAACTCTGCAAATATTTCCACACCATGTGTCAAGCGTCCTCCTGCTCTTGCTCTCAGTTCTCCTTCGCCATGCCCTAAAGCTTGCCATGGTGAGTCCCTCAAGCTGCACTGCAGTGTCTCCTCCCCTTCTCCTTTACTCTCCCCTCCTTCTCGTGCATATTTGCTCTCTCTAGATGTGCTTGAGGGATTATATGAGTGTTCCACTGACCCCCTGCTTATCAGTGTTTAGCCAACCCAAAAGAACATTTGCTTTGCCCACCGACTTTGACGAGCAAGACAAATTGGATGAGGTGCGGGGTGTTTAGAAAGTCACTGTGTGCAAAGAAGTCAGCAGGTCCAAGAGCATTTTCTCTCCGTGCTCTAGTTCTCCGGAGTAGCCACCTGTGAAAATGAGAGCAGCTACCACTGTAGAAATGTTTCAATCCCTGCCCCCCAGTGTGCAACAAGTCTCTTGGCCTGCCTCACAACCTGACATGAACATTTTGGCCTGTTGTACTGTTTCTTCTTCTCTCTCCTGTCCAAGAGGGGCTAGGGGGGAATGTTGTTGATCTTGGTGAACTGTGCAGCTATGAAGCCCTTTGAGACTCTTTTGTCATCGAAGGCTATAGAAATAAACTTGATTTGTCTTGAATAACATCATAAAATGTGATTTTAGTGGATGCACTCTTAATGGGTCAAACGTAAACCTTTATATGCTCAGCAATCATACATGATCATTCAGATTTAAGTCAAAATGGATGCTATATACCCAATAAGGCTGTAGGACAACATTATTTGCAGCAAAAAGTATTTTGTCCAACCTGAAAAACCCCCAACACGATATACAAAAATATTGCGAGAATAGGTAATAGCATCATATGCATAAATGTATAGTTACATGAGGACTGTCAAGTAAGACTCAAGAGTCACTTGTATCCTGCCACATCACAACCGCCGTTGTGAATGTTGCTGACAAAGGATTGTGTGAGAATTTTGACATTATCGTGTCGAAATGATGACTTGAGTCATGTCAGATTATGGCATTTACCCTGAACATATAGACATCAGTTATCACACCACTACTTTTTTTTCCTTGTCATTTCATATTAGCATCCCAGAATGGTGAAGCAATGCTAATGCAATATGATGATACTAATAATAATATGTTGGCTAGAAAATGGACTTATATTTCCTTCTGAATAGATTAAATAAATAAACAAGTATTGCGACATAATTTGAAATCAATTAGCTAGGGGGTAGTAACTAAATCTATGACAGAACCAATTTCATTATTCTGCAAGGTGATCATGTGAACCTGATAAATCGGTACAATTGCCATTTTCTGACCTTTCAGCTGCCTCGGAAGAAGCGTGTGCATGTGGTCTATATTGGGGCCGACACATACTAATACTGTAAACCAGTCCATCAGTGTCCAAAAGCCCATTGGCAGTGACAGCCAAGTGGAGTACAAATCATATTACAGGACCATTACAGCTGTATATATAGACATGACGCCGGAGAGGCCATTCCTCTGTTATAGAGGTAATAACCCTCAATGTTAATGGTGGGCTAATTATGATGTACAAACTCAGCGAGATCAACTCTGAAGAGAGACAGAGAGTGACTTGCTGCCAGCTAAATGTACAAGGACATTTCTCAATGTTATGGCTGCCATAAAAGTGAGTCTCCAGTGAAATACCGGTACTCAATACAGGCCGATACAGAAAGCAGAAAGTCACCAGCAGGTTTTGAAGACACTCGCACACTGATCAGAATTTCCTTTTCATTCACACAGTCGCAGGGAAAACAAAGCAAGTGTTGAATTATTCTTCAAAACATCATCGAGCTGCACATACATCTAGAGGGAATCGAGTCTTTTTTGGGAAAACAGACTACTTCCAAGTTGATGTTGTTGTTTACGCATCTTTTTTATGGTGTTTTCTAAACAGTTTATAACAAGCGTGGCACACATTCGGAGACGGTGCATCGCACCTCGGGGAGCTCCTGTCTTCAAATTCTAGCAGTATTTCATCCCCACTGAGTTTCAGTCTCATGTCCATCCATCCATCCATCCCTTTATATCCTGTTGAGGGTCACAGGAAGTCTGAGCCAGTCCCAGCTTCCGTTGGGCAAAAGGCCGATTACACACTGGACTGGTCGCCAGTGCTTCACACGGCGCACACAGAGAACAACAACCATTCACACTGATAATCACACTATCACTCAGTGGAAACTACACAGACTTGGATGGAAGAAAAGCGAATGAACAATAATTATCAGGGCCAGTCTTCTCTCCATTACAGCGCTGTGAAATGAGATATAAAAAAATGAATGTCAGTGTTTTTTTTTCCTTTGTATTTTTTGGGGGAATGATTGTGAATGTACTGTATGGACATGCTAAGTGACTGCAAGGTCAGATCCGCTTTCTCGCCTCTCCTGTGGCCCCCCCTCCTGGCCACAGGGTCATACAACACCGAGCAGAGGGACTGTCGATTCAATTGATGGTGGATACATTGTTTGGACCTGAGACGACAAGGAAAATAGCGGCAGATGGTTGCCAACTATTTGAAAAAGATGGATTGGTAAAACTAAATGCTCCTAATAGCAATATTAAGTTGAAAGTGATGTGAAGTGGTGAAGAAGTGCAATGTACAAACCTTATAAAATCCCAAATGAAAAGAACAATGCAAAAGTTCATTACCTTATCTCTACAAATTTATTTCCAGGCTTGATCGTTTTCAGAAATCAAAGTGTTTGAAAAAATAAGGCAACAATAGCTCCTTTGTTGAATAGCTGTGTGGAAAAGTGCCAAAAGCGAGCATGTGCATACAGTGCAGCGAAGCCTATCAAACCTCGGCAAAATTTGGCTTGATTGCATCCTTATTTGGTCAGTTCCTCTTTTAGCTGAAGTGTAAAATGTCTGAAGAAGCTACTTTAGATAATAAAAGCAAAGACATCGCAATAATTCCATTTGCTTTCAACCTTAATTCTATTTCTATCAGTCCAACCTTGCAATAATAACTTGGGCGGTTCTTTACCTCAGAATAAAGTTGAAACAATCTCCAATGCTTATAGTCATCCGAAGCACGATAAGATAATGGCCGCCACTCTCGGAGATATGTCAGCAAATGTGACTGAGAAATCAGGAGCTGCTCGTTTGATAAGTTAGTGGAAATACTGGGGCTCCACGACAGACCCTTCTTAATTATTGGCCTTGCCCAATCAAGGTGGAGGCGGCATGCTTAAATGCTTATCAAGCGGAGGCAAGCCTGACATCATTCCCCACGGAGAACAAAGCGCTTTGTGGTTGAACATATTGATGAGAAATGTGTTGACATTCTCAAATGCACTTTGGAGGAGCAACGTTATGCTGACTTGATGAAGTGGTGAATGCCTCCGTGGTCTTCTCTGAATGATGAACCTTTTTTCAAGGCCCGCGGGGAGCAGGAAAGTCCCACTCAGTCACAATAAACACTGCAGGAGCAAACAAACGGTGCTATTTCAAGTGCAGCTCTGGAGTTACCTTTCATGTAGCAGCTTTCACTCATTCAAGCAGACAGCTACATTGCATTGTAGCTCCCCTAAAATAGCAGTTACGATATTCATATTCAAATGTCAATGCTTCGGCACATATTCCACCGCATAAAACAGGTGCATGTGTGTGTCTGTTGGGGTGGAGGGGTTAACATATCGTAGATTGCCTCCCGCTCCTATGGAGTAACATATAGACACTGACGTGATGTGAGGCAGCCATTTCACAAATTAAAAGGCACACACGGGTGGTAATACAAAAGCACTGACCATAAAAAGTGTTATGTAAGCAGTACCAGTAACACGAGTGCGTCCATTTCAATGCAATTACGTTCCCACAAAGGATTTTAATCCTTCCAGTAATAAGACCACACTGCGGCAATGACTTGGTGTCATTCAAAGTAGTCCCAGTTTCTCTTTGGGCTCTTACCGTGCTGAAGTTATGGAAGAGGGCCAAACTGTGTGGAGGAGGAAGAGGAGGGGGGGCAGGAGGAGGAGGTGTCTCCATGGGGAACTGCAGGAAGGGTTTCATGTCCAGGTGGGGCTGGATCACTGTCGGGGTCCGCAAGAATGCTGGCATCGCCGCCCCGCCACGATTTATACCTCCTAAACACAGAAATGACATAATATTCAAAGCAGTGGAAGTTTTTTTTTTCAAAGCAGCTGGCGTATAAAATGAAGAAATTCCAATGAGCACATCTGCGCACCCAGTCAATGTTTCACTTCCCCCAAACATACATGCAAGGCTGCCATAATGACACGTGGCTCCCAGTGCTCGTCATCTTGACACTTCCCTTCTTGTCTCCTCTTTAGCCTCTGCCAAGGATGATAGTGAGGGGGCCCACAAAGCAAAACTCAGCCTCAGCGAGCTTTCGGATTAAGCCTTTTAATACCCGCCGCCGGATTGCGCTGGCGTTCAAATTCCCTCCACGACTTAAAGCTTTTGCTGCTCTCCTTTTGGGGATTGCACGGAGCTTCAATATATTCTCTCACTTCAGCTCTTGCGTGTCTTTTCTCCCGCATGCCCTCGGAAATTTTTCATCTACCTGCCTCTGTGCTCTCAAGATGTAATTTGAGGCTTTTTGGACACCCCTGCATTTTCATCAAGCGTTTTAAGTCAGACGAATGAAATCGGAGGAAGTAATGCGGCTTCTGCAGAGCTGATGTTAACTAATGCACTCGACAAAGTTTGGATTAGCGAGAGTGACTTTTTCAGAGTGAGTGGAAGTGCTGTCAAGTACAGATTGCCTTCTGCTGCGCATCTGTCAGCCTTAAGGTGGTGAGGACTGCATCATTATCTAGACTTAAGCACACACAAAACATGGCCACATTGACAACAGTTCTGCCGAAATTAACACACTCTCGTGCTCTGTTTAAGGAATGCAATGGAAAGAGACATTTTACGGTCATTGCAATACACCTCACAGGCACAGAGCGACCAGAATCATTGGATTGGGTTTTTTTTACCGTTAACCAACATACGAGACAGTCACGTCAACACGGGGAGACAGAATGGGAAGGCTGCGGAGTTGCCAATTTGCGGCACGAATTTTATATGAAAAAAAGACAACAAATGGAATGGGGTGAGGGGAAAAAAGACAACTACCAGACAAAGCTCGTGGCGTGGCACAGAATGAGCTCTGGACAAAAAAACACTCAGCACATATTAAAATTGGACATTTCAAGTGGTCGCTAGTCAGTCGCAGGGCACATATAGCGACAAGCGACCACTCACACCCACATGCGCATGTGATGTTGCTACGTCTCCATCCATCCATTCGCCATCCATCCATCCATCCATCCGTTTTCTGATCTGCTTATCCCCACAAGGGTCGCGGGCTGTCTTTGGGCAGAAGGCGTGGGACACCCTGAACTGGTTGCCAGCCAATCGCAGGGCACACATAGATGAACATCCATTTGCACTCATAATCACAGCTAGGGATAATTTAGAGTGTTCCATGAACCTGCCATGCATATTTGTGGAATATGGGACGACACCGGAATACCCGGTGAAAACCCACGCAGCCACAAGGAGACATGCAAACACCACACAGTAAGACCGGAGCCAGAATTGAACCCTGCACCTCTGCACCGTAAGGCCAACGCACTAACCGGGTTGAACTACAACAATGTCTCACGCCTCGGAATTCCATGATAAAAGAGAGGAAAATCAATGTAATTTTTGCTCTTGCTTCCAGTTCTTTGCCAAGTCACTGCTGTAGTGATCATCATTTCCCGTATGTTAGCCAGATTTCTGCTGGCTTTGGATCCAATAAAAAGCTGCCTTACACAACGCATAGATTAGCATGGGAGTCAGTTAAAGGATATAAAGCAGTTGCTTTGGGAAGGTATCCACGATGACTTCTTCCAAATCAATTAGCCACACACCGTGATGCCCTAGAGATGGATTTCATTTGTTCCATGATAATGCTGGCAACTAAAAGTAACTCAAGACAGTGTTCCCTATTCAAATGATTGGAAATGCCATTTAGTTGTTTAAGCCTCCCTCGCCTCCCCCTCCAAAAAAAGAAAAAAAAACCCTTTAAACTTCAACAATTATGCATCATCATCATCATTATCAATTCATATGTGGAGTACTTTGTCGAATAATTGATTACCGTAATTTCCGCACTATAGAGCGTATCTGATTAGAAGCCGCACCCACTACATTTTTAGAGGAAAAACAATTTTGTACATACACAAGCCGCACCCATATATAAGCTGCATGTGCCAACATTAAAACATGTAAACATATTGCGTCATATGCCTTTTTTTCTGCATTTTCCATGATGAGGGTATGTTCACGCTAATTTAATTTATGCACAAGACAAGAAGTTGCAGTCTTCCTCGACGCATATATTCCACCGGTCTTAATCTTACCTTTTCTAATCGAGCGCCCCCTGGCGGTCGTTAGAAAAAGTACATAAATTGGCCACATCACTGAATAAGCCGCAGGGTTGAAAGTTTGGGAAAAAAGTAGCGGCTTATAGTCCAGAATTTACGGTAATCAGATTTTTAAAAACATGTTCAAACTTTCATCCCTTTATTGAAATGGAAAGTGCAGAAAATGCAAAACCCAAATTATTATACTCTTATTGGCTTCATCCATATCAAGTCAGAAAAAGCCAAAAATGTTGATCATTGGCATTTCAAAGTAAAAGCAAATATTTTAATTTAAATCGGTCCACTCTCATGGAGGACTATGGACATTGGAGAATATTGGTCACTTGCATGTCAAAGCACGACTGTCTTTCGAAAAACAAAAACCCCAAAACAAAACGAAAAACTTCAACATCATCTGTGACCGTACCAACCCTTGGTGGAGACATTCAGGAGATTCATTTCAATGAATGCTATATTTTGTTCAGAAAACGCAATGTTTGAACATTGCATTATATATTTTGTTCTAGTTGGTGTTGTTCTTGCACATCCAGGTTTTCATATTTTACGGTACACAGTGTGTATGTTCGATGTGGGTTTGTCCTTAAACATATGCTTTTCAATCCTTGCCTCCCTCGTGAGTTTTCAGACACATTGCATGAGGGGATGGGGGGGTAGCCCTGTACTATTCTGATTGGCTATCAAATCCAAGGGCCTGCAGGTCACATGAGCAGGGATGCCATTACAGAGCTTTAGATGCACTGAGGGCAGTTGACGCAAATGCATCTCGTGCGCAGTGTTGCAGCAGCAGAGTCAACAATTCCCACCACAGCTTTCAGGATGAGCTACAGCCGAGCAAAATGAAATATTCCTCTGGCTGATTTTTCCGTTATCAGTCCCACGGCATAATTTTCAAACTCTCTCGAAACGGTTTGACCTTGCATACGCCAACAATTGTGGATCAGATATCCTATTTTTATAATTACTGCTGCTCCCTTGTCTTGGTCTCGTCTAGTGGAGTCACGATGACCTGCTGCAGCACTGCATTTGTCCCTCACTTCCATTCTGAGCTGTCAGCTATTATCAAGTCAAACTTAAATAGATTCGTGCACTTCATTGGAGCCAGCACGAGAGCTTTCCATCTTCGAGCCAAGAATCCGGCCGCACCAAAACCTGAGCCAATAGTTGTAAGTGACCACAAGATGGTACTGCTGAGTTCTTGCAATTTCTGCTGAAAATGATCACTGAAGATTTTTACAGAAGAAATTCAAGCACTCGTCAAGATGTATCCTTACCATCTTTTCTTAATTCTGTGTAAAGTTTCCGGTGAAAGTTGCGACAGTGGAAGTGGATAGAGTGATAAAGATCTGTTTGATTTGCTTGTCTGAGATTGCTGCTAATATGCTTTTGTGTGCGGATTATGCAGGCAATGCTGAGACGGCTCAAACATGTTTCATTTCCACAAATGCTGTCAGAAGTTGCATGTAATTGCATGTAAGGTATGTGGGCATGCACAGCATGTGTGCCAGCGAGGGCGGGCGTGTCAAAATGGTCACAGGTTACGGTGAAACGATCTGGCAATCTCCGCTCTAATATGAGTCACAATATGTCCTCGTTGAAATGTACAGTACACAGAGCAGAGAAGCCCACACACACTGGAAAAAAAATGTTGAATTTACTCACTTTTTTTAATCAAGTGGCTGCATGAAGTATAATCATCTGCATTCATATATATATATATATATATATATATATATATATATATATATATATATATGGGAAACACCTCCGAAGGTGGTGGAGAATGATCAAGCGAAGATCCTGTGGGACTTCCAGATCCAGACTGACAAGATGGTAATGGCGAACCAACCGGATATCGTGATCATAGATAAAGGGCAGAGGAAAGCCGTTGTAGTGGATGTAGCGATTCCAAGTGATGGAAACATCAGAAAGAAGGAACACGAGAAACTCAAGAAATACCAAGGGCTCAGAGAGGAGCTGGAGAGAGCCTGGAAGGTAAAGGTGACAGTCGTGACTGTGGTGGTCGGAGCACTCAGGGCAGTGACCTCCAAACTAGATGAGTGGTTGTAACAGATCAACATCAGACATCTCAGTCCAGAAATGTGCAGTGCTGGGAACAATAAGGATACTGCGCAGAACCCTCAAGCTTCCTGGCCTCTGGTAGAGGACACGAGCTGAATGGGGGACGGACACCACCCGAGGGGTGAGACCAGGATGTTTTTTTTTAATATACATTTATATATATATATATATATTTTTTTTTCATTCATTCATTCATCCTCCGAACTGCTTAACCCTCACAAGGGTCGCGAGGGGTGCTGGAGCCTATCCCAGCCGTCACCGGGCAGCAGGCGGGGGACACCCTAAACCAGTTGCCAGCCAATCGCAGGGCACACAGAGACAAACAACCATTCGCGCTCACACCTTCGCCTAGGGACAATTCAGAGTATTCAATCAACCTGCCATGCATGTTTTTGGAATGTGGGAGGAAACCGGAGGACCCGGAGAAAACCCAGGCAGGCCTGGGGAGAACATGCAAACTCCACTCAGGGAGGCCGGAGCTGGAATTGAACCTCTGCACTGTGAAGTCAACACGCTAACCACTCGATGACCGGGCGGCCAATATCTATCTATCTATCTATATATATATATATATATATATATATATATATATATATATATATATATATATATATATATATATATATATATATATATCTATCTATATATATATATCATATCTATATATATATATATATATATATATATATATATATATATATATATATATATATATATATATAATGCAGATGATTTTATTTAATGCAAAAACTTGACAAAATAAAATTTGGTAAATTCACCAAAAAGTGTATAAATACCTCCTCACTCCAATCTCAGTTTGCAGCTTGTCTTCCATCCATCCATCCATCCATAAATAAATAAATAAATAAATAATTTTTTTGTTGTTAAAAACACACACAAAAACACAAAACATAGGGAACTTTTTCATTTTAAGGTAGCTTAAACCTTTAATTTACAGTCTGCAGGCTGTGTGTAATGAAAGGGTTGGTGCAACAGCAATGACACCCTGTTGGGATTTATATGACATTTCAAGCCTCCACGCCCCATGTCACAAAAAAAAAAAAACACTCCCAGAAAACCCCCACGTTTATCTCCCCTTAAGTCACTGAATAAAGGCACGGGGGATTTAATTGCCAGTCTGTTATTTTGGCATCTTCAAACAACAGAGAGGGTAGAGCATAGGAATTATGTCAAATTTGTGGAATGACTGCCTGTGACCTGTCTCACCTCACCAAACCACAATGTCTTGAACACACACACACACACACACACACACACACACACACACACACACACACACACACACACACACACACACACACACATATGCAAGGGCCAAAGCATGTGAGCCACAGATGCACACCCCTTAATCATTCAGATAAATCTCTTCCTGACTCCTGGGCTAGCAGCAAGTGGACCTGTGGAAGTGTTTGGTTTGAGGGATTGTGTGTGTGTGTGTGTGTGTGTGTGTGTGTGTGTGTGTGTGTGTATGTGTGTGGTGGGGTGGGGGGTGGGGTGGCACCTCTCTCAAACACAGTACTAATGAGTCGCCCAAGCACAGCAAAAGTGAATGCATGCAAGTATGTATCTCTGGGCTTTTTGCTGAGTCACAACATGTCACAACATGCACTCACTCACTCAGCACAGGATTGGTATACTTAATGAAAATATGCTCGAACTGGCTCAGTCCCATCGCATTCCCTCATGATATTTATCTCCAAAGCATGATAAAGACGTAACCTGTAATCAAGGCGTTAAGCCTGACCTGGAACAAAATCATTGTCGTGCAAAAGGCTCAAGCCTTATTTGGCTGTGTTTATGTGGTGACGCGGAGTGTTTGTGTCCGTTTGAGGTCAGTGATGACGGACAAAGAGCTGCCAGGGCTAATGGGAGACGACAGCCCGGGATAACGGGGACGGAGAATATCAAGTGAACGCGTACAGTGCCAGTGCCACACTGCACACCACGACGATAACACTGTATTCACAGTTAGAGTACAGCATTCATGCACTCTTGTTTGCCGGTCCTCCTTAAAGGACTCCCTCAGAACAACCTCTGGCACAAAAACTCTCTGGATACTTTGGATACATACAGTGTATGTATATACCAGCGGTGTGCCATCAGGAATTTGAACAGAACAAAAAAACCACCAAAAATCATAACAACAAGCCAAAGTGACAGTGAGAACGATCCAATAAAATTGAACGAAAGCAGGGAACTAAATACAAGCCAACTGATGAGAAAATGAGGATCACCTGGACAAGATATGCGTCGCTGAGTGAGGACACAAGGGACCTGCTTGACAAACACAGGTTGGGGGGGGGAGAAATAACAAGCAAGACAGGACACAAGAAACCAAGCAATAAACAAGAAAAATAACTTCATGTAATCTAGCCAAACAAATCATGACACCAATCCCGATTATTGACAAGCATTCCGCTCTTTGAGGGACCAAACTAAACCAACCCAAAAACAATTTCTGTTCACCGAGTTTAGTGTATGTTGTTTTCTGTATGTAAGTTCCTTCTCAGGTAAGTGCTTCTCCATTTGGCTGGCAGCCAGTCAGGCTTGCAACAAGATCACAGAGCTGTCCTCAAGACGGTCTAGAATGTGACTGGCTGAAGGCAACGTCGCAGACAACGACAGATGAACTGGAGGAATTATTTTCAAGAGGAACGGGTTGCTTTATTGTGTCTGCCGCAAGGCAGTACTCCAGTGCGGCGTGCAGGGATCGACTTGATGACGAAAGACAGGAGGGGGGAAAAAAAGGAGGGAGTCGACTCCGGGGAAGAACGAGGTGACACAAGGTGAAGCGCGGCCCCATCTTCCTGCCCTTCTTTGACACACATGGCTCCCCACAGCCACCCTACCCCCACCCAAAAAATGCTTCCCTCCTTCTCCTGTTCGAGTCACACACCCTCCCGGAACAATAGCCAGCAACTTTCTTCCCAGGAACCTGCGCCCTCAGGTGTGGAATTCTATCAGCTGGACCAGCCCAAATGCACCTCGGCGGACTGTCACAAAGGCAGCCGATTCTCTCTGAGATTAGACCCCCAGCCCTCAGGGAAAGGACGGGACAAGGTTGGGCTGATACAGTGTGGGCGATGAAGGCATTTGAAAGAGCCACACCTGTGCTCTTTGAGGAGCGCAAACAATAATAGGCTGATGCCCAGCGTTTGCCATTCCTCAAGTGGGGTAGAGGGCGACATCCCATCAGCCTAAGAGAGTGGGGGGGTGTGGGGGGGTGACTTGACAAGTATTGTCTATGAATATAGAGTAGCCTAACAAACAGGTGTGTCCTCGAACATAGCGACCCACACGGAGCCCAATCTTTTGAAGTGGTTGCAGGGTAGGGCTGCGCCGTAATATTGATTGTCATTGCAAAAACTACAAATAACACTCAAATCAGCATCCATCGCCGCATCTGCCCGAGTGATCAAGGCCATGTCAAGGTGGAATTTGCATTAGAAGAGGAAGGGGTAAGCATGTTTTCAAAGTCATGTTAAAAGATAATATTATTCAAAAGTGGTGCACCAACAGCTGACACATCCTTTTTCAACACCGGTTATCCGGAACAGGTTGCGGGGGTGCTCGAGCCTATTGCACCTGACTGCGGACAAAAGGCAGATTACACCCCAAACTGGTTGCCAGTGAGTCGCAGGGCACATATAGGGACAAGCACGCTGCCCACACACACAAGTCAGGTGACTGTACTACTACACCATCAGTGACTTAAATTAAGGACACTCCGGATGAATAGTCATTTCCTCGCCATTTCTCCATATATGAAAGGCACATCCCCCTTGAACTTCTGTCAAAGTAGAAAGACATTTTTTTAAATCCCCTTTATCAAGGCAAAGTTTGGTAAATGTTTACTTCAGATGCCTCAGAGTTTTTCACACCCGCACATGACATATTTTGCCATGAAAGCCGGGAATGCATCATCGGATGAGATGTGATTGTTGCTGGCTGGAATAAATTGTGCAACTGTGCTTGCCATCACACCAAATGTTGTCAATAAGCAATGATAAAATCAGAATGAACACGCAGCAATCCCATCGCCGTGCATGGTAAACGCTTCTAACAAAGCAGACCGTGGATGAAAGGCGCGTTGCAGCTTTTGAAAATCTATCCAAGAGCAGCTCATTAATGAGCATTGATGAGAATATCACATGCCCAATGTGGGGCAATATGCTTGATGAATGTGACTTTGAATGGGATCCGAGATGAACGTTTGTCATGCAAATGAATGCAGAAATAATCTCTCAGGTTTTGGGACACCCTGCCTCATTTAATGCGCCAAAATAGAGAGGATTGAGAATATAAATGCCTAGATGTGTTGCTCTCCACTGTCTTCAAATATTCATTGTTAACAGCACTGCTATCCATTTGCCTGTCTATGGTACTTAATATTTTTGTTAGCATTAAGCAAGCAAAGCTATGTGGTTATTCAAATACATAATGTGTGATTCTCTTTGTTTGATGTTTAGTTTGACAATGCGCCTCAACAGGTTAAAGCCTCTTTGTTGAAGAATTGGTCACTGTCTGCGAAAAGGTTGCTTGTTGTCAAGTGAGTTGAGTTTACTTTTACTACATAGGCTCCCATCTCTCAAAGTTTGGCTCGCAAGTCAAAATGAAAAGAAATCCCAAGGGGACACTAGAATCTCCTTCTCTTTCTGCATGATTTTTTTCTTTTCTTTTTTTTTTTTTTACAGTATTTCATACACAGGGTGACACAATGTGCTTCACATTGTTAAAAGATACATTTTTAAAAGCAAAACAAGGTCAGAAATTTAAATTGTCATGGACCAAGCAAGTACCGAGCTGTATCGATTTGTGTTCTTTGCAGGTTTTTATACAATCCCTCATTTTTCTCAACGCGCTTGTATTGACTCTTTTCCTCTAAATTTTTGCCCAAAACACAATTTCTACTTGAAGACTTTTCCAATTTGCCACTGTTTGACGTGTCTCTCTGTCTCATCTTGCAAGTAAGTATATTTCAGCCCTTCTCACAGAGAAGAAATTTTGAATCGCCAACTTTTTAATGCACTTCCACTTGTGCTGCTGAAGTATTTACAAACGTGAGTGGAATATATTTCTGGGTCCCAAAGTGGGATGCTAATAAAGCCCACAATTCTACAGAAACACACAGTAGTTTTAGTCAATAATTAAAACACACGCAAACCACTTAGCCAGCAAATTAGTCGTGCTGCTCCTCCAGCCCACGTCACCATTGAAGACCAGAGGAGGAAAAGAAGGGAAACGGGGTTGCTCAGAAAGAGAGAAAACCAAGTTCAGCGCTGTGGCTACTTTTAGGTGCCGCATGCGACTGCGGCAGAGCCTCGTTGTTATTAGGATTATTTTCTTCCTAATGAGCAGCGCGTCGCTCCCCAATTGCCTTGATTGAATCTGGCACCCCATTAGCATGTTAAAGAGGGTCGGCTTCATCTGTGAGCTGCTGACTGACAGCGGCTATCATCTCTGTAATTGGGCCTGACGCTGGAGCCAATGCTGAGAGCCGCGTGGAGCCAGGAAGAGGAGGGACTTGGGAAACGGGAGGGATGGGGATTAGGATTGAAAACGGAAGATAGGATGGTGAAAATTAGCTACGTTTCTGTCTAGCTGTGGGCTTTCAAAGCTCATGAATGGCACTGGGAATCATCGCTTTGAATGGATTTGAAGCTTATTCTTTTGACACTTATGAAAGCAGACTGTTTTGTCGAAAAAGCCCAGCGACGTCGTCTGATCAAGCTGTAATTCTGCTGTTACAGGACAGCACAAAAAGATTGCCCCTTACTGAAAAAAATATATATAATTATACCATGAAGGAAACAATGGTTTGTGATGATGTGGTGGTATAATTGCAAGACGGCCTTCTTAAATGGGGAGAGTTTGCAATTTTCAAAAACAAAGCAAAAACATCCTTTTGGTCATATCTGTTGAAACTGTCAATGTGACCGGATAATAGTACACCATTAAAATGATTCATGTAAACAAAGCAATCCTCTTTGGCCACATCTTGTACCTCAAATTTAACTTTTAAGATCCCACCGTGCTGCACAAAAATTTAAGACAAACAACCAGTCAGAGACAGAAGGTATGACAGCTTAGGTGCCAACCTGTTACTTTGGGCTTTTGAATCTTAACTGAAACTTTAGTGGAATATTCACCTCAAAAACAAATAAATAAATTAAACATCTCTTCATTTCATCTCCAGTAAAGTAATGCTATCTTGCCTTTATGGCAGGGGTGTTCAACCCTCTTCCTGGAGGGCCTCTATCCAGCCTGTTTGAGATGTCCCCCTCCTCCAAAACACCTGATTCAAATGAGCAGGACCGTTATCAGGCTTCCGCAAAGCTTGCAGATGAATCAGGTGTGTTGGAGGAAGGAGAGATGGAAAATGTGCCGCATAGGGGCTCTCAAGGACCAAACTTGGGCAAGCCTGCTTTCTTGGTGCGCCTGGCCCAAACTGTTCCCGCCAAGTTAGCGCATTGTATTAACACTCTGGGTGAACTACTTGTTCACCCTCAGAAGTGTGTGGTCGAACGACTTTTATCCACATAGTACGAGTGGGCCTTGCACCTTCAACTGCAATGTCCTTGATTATGCTGCTTTTTCCTCCTCTGCCACCTTGTCGCTTTCTTCCCTCCAGTAAATGTTGATTGAACAAACAACATGACAGTAGAAAAGACGGCGATCTACCTGCGATACATTCAAAATGGGCCAATTCCCCCACCGATCCCCAACCCCCTACCCCGCTCACTGTCTCTGTCTGTGTCTGTCTTGATGCTGCTCTCTGTTCTCTTTTGGGCTGTGCTGACATGCTTGCTGTCCCATGCTTTGGTCGTCTCCATGTAGGATAGAGCCGAGTAGCTTTTGTGTGCGTGTGTGCGTGTGTGCGTGTGCGTGTGCGTGTGCGTGTGTGTGTGTGTGTGTGTGTGTGTGTGTGAGAGAGATGTGCAGTGCCAGCACATTTTCGATCTTAGCCGAGTGGGTGACAATGAAATATATTTACCACACAAGAGCAGCGTCCTTATCCCCAAAACATCACAAAATATGACGCGTGCATGCTTTTGGCTCACTGCAGCAAGAGTGGGAGGATTTTTACGGCACGTGTCCACTCTCTACGCGTATCTGTGACTACAGTAAATGATATTTATTATTATCATTCACTTTTGATTTGAAGAGGAAATGCACATTCATAAACAGCCTCTTGCAGAATTTTCGACTTTGTAACAATGGTTGTGTTGGTGGTTACTACGCAGATTGTGCATAGTTTTAACCGACCGACTGCATTAACCCATGAATCGGATGTTTAATTTAAAGACTTGCTTCATGTCATTTTAAAGTGTTTAGATACATTACAGAAAGTGTCCTGCTGTTATATGGCCCTCTCATGCATCTTGGACCCAACAAACGGGACACGTCAGAGTTTTGAGATGCTGTGATTGTTGACATTCACGTTACTGTACTGATTGTAAAAGGAAAGGCAAATTTGTGATGTGCCAAAAATTTCATTTTCTATATTTCTCTGATTTGAAAGGGCAGACAAACACATGTGAAGTGTTTGGAGCAGTCTTGCAAATACAAAATATTTCACCATGATAACGTCACTCCATATTGAGCTGGAATCTGCAATTGGGAGCAATTTCCAACTTGCGGCCCGAGGGCCATTTGCAGCTGCAGGATGCAGGCAAAGTACCATGATTTTTTTTCTCTCCTCAAGCTTTGGGGCAGCTGTGGAGGGGCAGCGGAAAAAAAAAATCATCACTTCACTAAGGGGTCTCCTTTTTTTCAGTGAATTCACAGCAACATGTGTGGTATAAAAAGTTTTAACTTGACCAAAGAATATTCAATATTTTTTATTTTTTTTAAAAACAAGGCTACAGCAAAATATTGAATCAAATGCACATGTAAATGAAAGACATGTGATTGGCATTCTTCATGATTTTATACTTTATGAAATACATAAAACATGTTTTAATTGTTTTAATGTACTGCTGGAGGGACTTTTGCAGGGCTACACAGATTTATGACAATGCTATACAGCCCTTAGCCGCGGTGTAGCGCCGTGCCCGGCGGAATGATATTTCACCACACCAAGGTTTAATGTTTGTATGCTCCCAATGTTTTTTGCTGCGTTGTTACTCTGGGTGTTTCATGTTTTTTTTTTCATCACTTATGGACTACCATAGCTTAAGATCACGACAGCTTTCAGCGGGATGTAATTTGAAATGACAGCAAGTGGAAGGAAACGATATCCTGTCACTCAGTCCCACTTTGTCAAAAATGACATGAAGAGAAAGACTGGCAATGACAACAGCCAATGGCAAGAGAACCAAAGACAGAATTTTTTTAAACATTTTTTGGTTGAGCACGGGGTCACCCAAACATGTCTCGAATGCACAGCTGCTTCTGTTTAGCTGAATGCAGACAATAAAAAATGCCATAGACACGCTAATAAATATGATCAGTGTTGTGATATTGTAGATGTTTAAGCAACGGATATTTAAACACAAATGGTGGAGCAACACCTTAGGTTTATTATAACAATACTCACGGGCACATTTTCTTTATCCTTTGAGAAAATGGACAAATACTGTATTACTGCAGTTTACTGAGTCACTTGTGAAACTCAATCTTAGTGTGTGTCTCTATGGCTGCATGATACTTCTCCCAAATGCCCAAAGTATTTAAGCAATAATTGGGTCAAAGGCTATTTAATTATTTACACTTGATTTGACTTGTTATTACTTTTCTTTTTTATCCATCATCCATTTTCCGATCCGCTTTATCCTCACAAGGGTCGCGGGGCATCCTGGAGCCTATCCCAGCTGACTTCAGGCAGTAGGCGGGGGACACCCTAAACCGTTTGCCAGCCAATCGCAGTTTTCTTTTTTTTTAAAGTACAATTACATAGACTTTTATTTTTGTTGTTTACAAAACATGTTTTAAAAATGTGTTTTTGTTTGGGAAGGCTGGAACACATTAATGGCATTTTTATTTATTCCACTGGTAAACAATAATTTGAGATACAAGTGCTTTGAGTGATTAATATGGATCAGAATAAACTTGTATGTCAAGGCACCCCTGCATTTTTTGGGCGATCAAAGGTCCGATGACATGACTGGTCGAAGATATATTAATAAAATGGTTTCCTCAAAGGCTTTCATTGGGGACCGGGTTAGCATTTTGGCAAGCTTGTTAATTTTCTTTATGTATAATCTCATTAGCTTCACTATAAAGCTCTCATTGCGCCCGCATCATGTAGGTTCGCATGTGAGGCCTGCTACTGACATGTGACGGAATGTCACGGACTGCGTGTTGATGTTGGTGCGGCCGCCCAAGGAGCCGACAGATGTGACAGCGACAACAAAGCTGTTCCGCGCACCCTCGCGCCCGCTCCCGTCGTGTTCCTTCTCCTTCAACCCTGTTATGATGCCAGCCTCAGACTGCGGCAGTGCGGGGCAGTGAGACGGAAAATACAGTGATTGTCGCTGACAAAAATAGAGGAGCTGAGCAAGTGGGGGAGGGAGGGACAGAGAGTCAAAGGATGACAATACAAGGGCATGAAGAGAATAGAAAGAAGGAGGTGAAGACAAGGAGCAGTGAAGTGGTGGGGATATATGGAGGCTTCAGTTTTGGAGTTAATGTGTGATGTAGGTGGGAGCCATTAAAAGTGGCCCCTTGTTCTGCAGCATGCGCATGCAGCAAGCCAGCTGTCCAGCTCCCTCTCACCATGGGGGGCGATGGGTGACATGCATCATTCATGAACAGGGGTCAATTTGGCTGCGTCATCACACTCATATCACTGCCAATAACACTGTCTGCCACCTGACTTCACCTGATTCAAAGCACTACAGCAATGAGGGATAAAAAAAAAGGAAAAAAAATCCAAGCTTTGCAATTGAAGTACATAGATGATCGGTGTATTTGTACTCTGCATTCTTGCAAAGGTTGTGTCTATTGTGATTCATTAACTGAAATCTAGGCAAAAAAAATGTCTTCCACTCAACGATGAAAACAAAAGGTCACCTCAATGATGTACGAGAGACAACAGAATGTTATTCTCAAAATGTACGTGGCGCATTCCATCCCCAGCATCCTTTTGGCGGCCCAGTTTGTGTCGCAGCCCGCCTGCCTGCCTGCTTGCTTGTTTGCCTCCCTGCCGTGAAGGTCACCCTCCCTGCAGCTATGGATTACACAGGCGCACACTCAGCCAGAATATGATACTGCCCTTCAACGAAGGTGCCTGGCTTGCGTTGGTCAGGACGAGTCTGCTGGAACTTCTGATCTTCAGACCACGTTGTATTTAATTCACCAAAATTGTTTAGGAAAATATCAAGAATTGACCTTATGATTTAACAAACGCTAGCAAAGTCAGCCATGTACTGCAGTGCAGTTGAAGTAGATAGCTTTTTTCTTGTATGCAAGGTTAAAAACAAAAACATCACAATAAGTAACAAAATTCTACAACAACTAGTTTGAAAACATTTTCAAAACTGCCAAGCACCAATTAAATGCAGGAACTCTAAAACAGTCCACAGACTGTTAAGCACACTGCATTGCACTGCTTCTAATGTTAGATGCATCACAAACGTAACAGCTCAGATAAAGCCAGTATAGTCTCGCTTCCAATCTATTGCTGGCCATCGCAAATTGCTAACTTTGTGTATTTGTGGTTTGTAGTCCCATCGAGAATTACTCAAATTGGATGGATGTACTCATGGACGACTCGGTGGATGGATAGATCAAAAGTGCTTGGGATTTATGTGACTCAAACGTAAACCTGGTTGTACTGTATCTGATTTTCCTCTCATATATGAAGAAAAAAGTGGAACATCTGTTACCAAGCTTCCCGTCTCAGGCTGAGGTAAATGACAACAGCTGGGAAGCCACAACAAATACATCAAGCAGCCACCTGTGTGGCTGGCAAGATACAGCTTATCGCCTAGGCCACGGGTGTCCAAATCGATGGCTGCTATCCTGCAAGTTTGACATGTTTCCTTCTACTGCAGCTGATTCAAATGATCAGCTTATCAGCAAGCTATACAGGAGCCTGATAATGATCCTGGTCAGTTGAATCAGTTGCGTTGGAGAAGGGAAACATCCAAGACATGCAGGAGCAAAGTGTGACATATATGTGCTTGAGCTGCTCACTGAGATGAAATCACACAAGATTCATTTGGTTGTTGTTTTCATTAACTTTAAGTGCATGTGTTTCCAGAGCACCAGCGATCCCCAACCTTTTTTGCCCCACGGACCTGTTTAATGTCAGACAATATTTTCAGGGACCGGCCTTGAAGGTGTGACAGTTAAATACAACAAAGTAATATGATATATCCTGCATGAAAACTGTGGTATATGTGAAACATAATAATAAACACGAATCACGACACGAGGAACGTCCTATCTGGCTGCAAAACTCTCTGGTCTCTTTGGTAACGCTCAAATTAAAATACAAAGTGCATGAAAAATACGACTCATCATCGCCGCATATTATGCAGAGTTGGCGTGGTGCATGGGAATCTCCCGTTGAGTAAATCCGTATTTTAGTAGGACTCCGGATATTGTCTATTAAATGTAGCCTTCTTTTTATTGAAAGTCGTAGGCTCCTCTTCTGTCTCCTAGCTGGGCCTTTTCCCCCTCCCAAATAAACTTTCCAAAGACGTTTGTTTTTGCTCATTTTGCTAGCACCCGGGTTTCATTTTAGCGGGAATCTATCACGTGACCGGTACCGGTCCGTGGCCTGAGGGTTGGGGACCACTGGTTTGTTCTACTTGCCATCTGACAATGATGTTGTTGTTTTTCCCTGAGAGTGTGCCATGTGCTAATGATCTGAAAAGGAATCCAAAAGCACTACTACCAAGACAATAAAAGATGAATCGTCATAGTCCCTGAAGGAGACACGAGGGTGTATAGTTCTTTGTCAGGCATTATCAAAGAGCCATCAGGAGAGCATTCATGTCTGTCTGCTAAGGTGCATTCAAAGGAGGGCCAATGTCACCATTTATCCTGCATAATGGAGCACTGGGGGTCAGTTTTCTTCTGAGTGCGACAGGAGCCACTTGATGAAAACTCTCTGGAGTCAGGCCAGTTTTTAGAGGTTAGCGGAGTTGGCAAAAATGTATTGCTACACATAGAGCAGCTCATGCTGTCCTTTGCAGGCTTGGCCATCCCTGCTGTGACATTAATTTGTTGTGTCTTGAGTAGGCGTGCCAAACAGGCAGCTGAAGCTCCCCAAGGGGACAAACCGACAGGATGTGTGAGCATTCTGCGCATGTGTGGCATGAGAAATGAAGAGGACAGGCTCAGATACATGTAGGTTGTTGCATTTCCATAAATGTACAGCACATGTAAATATGATCATGCCGTTGGAAGGAAGGGCAGAAAGTGGCGCCGTGAGCGCAAAGGAACACATGCTACTGCCCTGCTAGCTAAATCTGAAAATGAAGATTTGTGGCAGGGCCTGGTTGATGGCTAGTGGCGAAGCCCCTCCTTCAGAAAAAAACAAAATCTCATTAGGGCCACTGTAAATGAACAAGCCATCACAGGCTCAAATGAAAAAGTGAGGTCACTTTCATGGTGTGTGTTTTTGGTGGTTTCGGTTATATTATCTTGATTTCATGTCTGCTTGCTCATTAGGTTCTCTTTTCCACCTGTGGTTGTCCGCCTTGTTCCTTGTGTCTCTCATTCAGCTCCCTGCAGCTGCTCGCCTCTTTTCCAGGTGTGCCTTGTTGTCTCGTCCCTTTGCTTGTATCTAGCTCGCTGATTACTTTCACTCCGTGCCTGTTCATTGTTGCTGTAAATCGATTTACTTTGGGGGGGGGGGGTTGTTTTGGTTTTGTTTTATTTTGTTCCGTGTTTGTGTTTAGCCTCTGTATTACTTTGCTCCTTTCTTAGGAGGGGGGAGGCTTTGTTCAGTTAGTATATTGATAATCCCATGAGACTTATTTGTATTTTTGTGTGACTAAATGCGCATTTTCCTCTATTTGGAACCAACGTTTGCCTCCTTGCCACAAAATGTGGACTGGAACAGTGCTGTTACACTTCAGTCACATCATTCTGCCCCAGACATGAGCTGAATTCTAAAATATGCATTAGAGCATTTGTGCAGTGAAAATGCAGAGCTTCGGACTGCCACTAAAAGGTTGAATTTTGTCTCTGAAATTTCTCTAAAAAGTACATTTTCAATTAACTCACACGTGCGACTAGTAATACAATTATTATTGCAAAATGTTAATGCTGACTTCTGCTCCACACTTCAACAAATCAATCAAATCTAAACGAAAAAGAAAATGAACTCAGAAGAAGAAAATGAGGTACAATATGCGTGAGACCAAATGAACGCAGGATGACTACTATAGCTTTGGGTGTATGTGCAAATCACCATGTTTGGCATAACTGTCAAAGAACAATGGCGTGGAGGACTGTCAGTGATTACTCTGTCCTGAATAAACCTTGTGTGACAAATGCTGATCGGGAGTCTGACTTGTTTCATAAGAAATTGGTCATGGCAGGAAAAACGGCAGGAAATGTGGGAATGAGTGGCCATGTGAGTTCACCTGCCTGTGGGGCAAATTTAATGAATTGCAATTTCATGCTCAACATTAACTTAAAATTTTTAGTATTTAAGATATGTAACTCAAGGTTTATGTTGTGTCAAAACCTGCACAGTAAAATTGACATTTTAATAGATTGCAGGTTCTGGACTTAATATCTGTCATGATTCGGTTTGGGACCAACAGGTGCCACTGCAGGGCTCTCCCTGAGCTGCACACCTGTTGGTCATTTGGCAATTAGTGCTTTAAAAGGACTCCCACCCCGAGCATTCAGTGTCGGGTCATTGTAGCTTTTGCTACTGTCATGATTGTTTGTTACTGTTTATCTGCTGCTGTCAGGTTTGTTTTGGTCATGTTTCTGTTATTGAGTTTTTATCTTCAGTTATGCGTTTTGTTTGATACTTTGGACTTTGTTTTGGATTTAGTTTTCTGTGTTTTATTAAATACAATTCGTCTAGTACACCCTGCTCCTTCCTCCTGCCTGCTCCTTGGGGTCCACCACCACCACGCAACGTGACAATATCTCTCTTACTGATATCTCTCTGACAGTGTCAATGAAAACTTTCATTTCACTCGGTTTCAAATCCATCCTCCAAATACATCCTGAACAAAAAGGAGCAGAAAAAGAAGAACCGTGTCGTTTACGCAATCATGCATGCAATATGCATTGCCCCAACCCCAGCATTCACAACCTAATTCAAATGTAAATTATGTGTCACTTTTGTGTATATGCCGCTTTCAACTGCATCAATATGGTAATGCAACGCTCCTTTCAATACCTTGTCAGTTGTCTTTTTCACTGTTCGTTTACATTCAAGAATGCCATAAATGTGGCTTTAAACTACTCTGACTTGGTGAAAATGCAGCAATGGACAAACCCAGACGCACATACCATAAATGGATGGTCTCAGCTCCCACTTTGGCCGTGACAGCCTTCTAATCCGCACCTCTGGAATCACCCGCCTCAGCCCCTCCTTCCACTGCAGCCTCAGGCAGGGGCAGGGCGCCGTGTGGGGCAGGTCGTGGCAAATCCCTTCTCCCCCGTCTTGCACTCCCTCTTTAAGGGGCTGGCAAACGAGCGCGCAAGGAGACAGGTGTGCATACCAGCCACCTGCGCTGCAGCCTGCAACAACTTCTCATTCAACTAAATGTCGAAATAACTCCCTCGTGGCTGTGCGCTCGCTATCAGTGGGCTGGACTACACAGAGGAGCGAAACTCACGCTACTGCCAGCTCTTTTTTTTTTTTTTAATCACTGGGCCATTTAAACACAGCGCAAGACTTAGTAGGCAGTGTCAGCGTGACGATTCTGGCTATTTTGAGAATGTTCTTGTAACATTAGGGATTAAGAGCTAGACAGTAGCTCAAGGCTTCTTAGAAGCAAAAAAAGCTACTGCTACACTGTGCGTGCATGGTTCTCCTCAGGAACGAAAAGAAAATCACATTCTGGAGGTTCGGGATCACAGATTGAGGTGATGTCCTTGCGGCGTTAGGATGACATTCCCAGCAGTGTGTTATGGATAAAGTTTGTATGGGCCAGATTCCATGAGTCAGATGATATGAGAGAAGCTCAGGCTGTATGTGTGTTGCGGAAAGGAATCTGTTTCTTCCCGTAGGCCAACTTGAGCCGAAAGACTCTCATCTGGCCACGCTCTATCATCTTACTGTGTGCTCATTTCCTCGCTGCCTTTACATCTCTCTTTTTTGCAAACCGCCATGCCTTCCTGGGAGTCAACCACGATCACCATTTTGACCTTGCTGCATCTCAAGGAGAATTGATTTCTTTTTGGGCCTTTGTGAGATACTCTAAACAGCACTCAGAGGAATTTCCTCTAATTCCTCCATGAGCTAATTCCCTTTCATGAAGACACTGCATTATGTCGGTTTGCCTTTCTCTCGGGCTCCCACTAATTGTCTACAGGGTGCACAGAAATAGAGCAGCCTTGAGTAATGCATCATCTTTGCCCGCCAAACGTTTGCATTGCTCAACCGTTTTATGGTTGGCTGCTGCTGCTTGGGGAATTGTTATTAATGCCCCTTCCCACACCGTTACTGAATTAACGGATCAATAAAACACTCTGGGCTTTTACTTTTCATAAGCATGATTGTTACTGACAAAATATTCAGATTTTAACCATTGAACATTGGACAGGAACAAAGCAGCAGAGCAATTTCCCACAATGTCTCATTTGTGATGGGAACGCTAGGAATCTAACATTGCTTTCTAATGCAACTACACTGTAGGTGTACTGTACAGCTTATTTTCAAATGTGCAAATATTTACTGAATCAGATCAAGAAGCTTAAGTGTAACACACAAAAGCACTCCAACACACATAAACTCCGCCAGTCAGATTTTTGGACATGGTTCCTAAATAAGTAGCCCTACAGGGGAGGCATGGTGGGCGGCTGGTGAGCACGTCCGGTTCACAGTGCAGAGATGCAGTGTTTGATTCCGGCTACAGCCTTCCTGTACGGAGTTTGTATGTTCTCCTGGGCCCGTGTGGTTTTTCTCCAGGTACTTCGGTTTCCTCCCACATTCCAAAAACATGAATGGCAGGTTAATGGAGCACTCGAAATTGTGCCTAGGTGTGAGTGTGAGTGTAAATGTGCGGTGCAATTGGCTGGCAACCCGTTCAGGGTGTCCTGCCACCTACTGCCCAAAGACAGCTGGAATAGGCTCCAGCTCACATATGACCCTCGTGCACGGGATAATCGGATTAGAAAATGGGTGGATGGATGGATATCCGACTGAAAAATCGGATGGATCAGGTATTCAGATTTGTCTTTTTTTTTTTTTTTTTTTTTTTAATGCCTGGTTATAAGTACTGAAGACAGTGGGTACCGGGACCAGAAAAAATGCCTCAAGCAATTTTTTTGAATCGAGGCACCCGATTTGAGCATTTGTTTCAGCGCTACTCCAAACTTTACCCAGATGACAGAAGGGGCTTTATTTCAATTCAGTGAGCACTAAAGGCTTTGCCAAATGAACAGTTCCTGGACGATTTTTCCATATTAAAAATGACAAGAAATGTTCTTCAGCACAGTGTCAGTGAAGAGGCACTTTTGCAGACACTGCAGGGTTGCTATTTGAAGAATCATCTGTGCCTATTTCCACTGATCACAATGCCTGTTGACGCGTAGCGAGCATTGCACAGGCTGCAACTCCCAGGTGTCCTCTAGCCTGAGGATTCTTCAGTGAAAGCACTCATGTGACACCTTAATCACACACAGGTGCATGTTGGCTTCGCGGAGCAGTAGCTCTACTCTGGAGGTAGGTGTGCAGTGCTGGTGTGTGCATGTGACTCATTCACCTCACATGTTGTCAGGGTCTTTGATGGATGGGTATACAGTGAAACCTACATGGGCGAAAATACCCCCTAGTGTGAAAAAAATCTTCATGCATTAAAACCATTCCCACTTTTCTGCTCCCCCTACAATGAATAATCCCCTGTTGCGTAAGACGAAATCTTTTTCTCTGCCCTTGCCATGCAACGAGATTCACTACTATGAAAACAAGCCTTCCGCAAAAGTTGAATCCAACCTCAGCCTACAGCAACTCCTACTGCTTAGCTCGGAAACAGCAACAGCAAACATCACAGTGGCTTGCACATGCATAGTCGTACAGGAAGTATTTGTTATTGTTAGTTTCAGATGCAGCACGAACGTTGCATTGCTAAAATGGCTACAAAAACGGACCTTTGCAGACCAAGGAGTGAAGAAAAGAGAAGCTTTAACACTTGAAGACAGGATAAAAGTAATAAAAATTATATATATTGCCCTGCGATTGTCTGGCAAATGGTTCAGGGTGTCCCCCGCCCACTGCCCGAAGACAGCTGGGATAGGCTCCCGCGATCCTTGTGAAAATGGATGTATGTATGTGTGTGTGTGTGTGTGTATATATATATATATATATATATATATATATATATGCGCGCACAGGGCTGGTGAGTTGTATTTTCAAACATCTGTTTGTATCTGTTTCTGTAGTGGTCTTTAAAAATAATATTTCTCTATGTTAAATGGGTCAGTGGTGAAAAGAAGGTTGGAGAGGGCTGTACCGTGCTGAAAAAATGTCAATAATATCAACAACTAATCGACTTCAACTGGACCTTTAACACAATTTTTTCTTGCACCCTCAGGTTGGGTGCAAGAAAAGAGACCAAATGCTGCTGCATCATCATCTACCAAACACTGACATCCTCAACTCACACACACATGCAGGGCAATATGTTCAGTGTCACATCAATCTTGCATCCGAGGGCACTCACATGACACGGTCCTCGTTTCCATTATGATGATGAAAGTAAGGCGCTCCATTGAAAGGTGAAGTAGGTCAAATGCAATGTCATTTGTCATCATACAATACAGCATGCAATCATTTTGGGATGCTCTCCAAAATTCACATATCCTCATTCATGCATTGGTGTCTTAAGTCATCACCAAATACTGCATTCCTCCAATATTTTAGAAGTCAAGTGGTCATCAAGGAGTGACCTCGTGGAATTTTGTAAGACTTCATAAGGATTCACTTATTGCAGTGGTGCCTTCACACTCGTAACTCCAAGCACTTGTATCTCAAGTTATCTTTCCCTATTGAATGGAAATGCCATTTATCCATGACAGACCCAACCTCAAAAAGAACAAAAAAAGGGTATGTTTCCAATAAGAAAGACTTACAGTAATGTCATTTGATACATTTAATACAATGTAAATAAACTGTTTTGACCATTTTTCCCTTTATTTCAATGGATGCTGTGCTGTTCTTTCTAGTGTCCACCTATGGAGAGCAAAATACAGACATTGATTCGTGGCACATTTGGAAAACATTTTACAATTGACGCAGTATAGGCTATTAATATTTTTCCAATGCTATTTGTCATTTTTCAGAAACGATTAAGAATACATAATAAGAGTATTGTTCCATTGTCTGTCTACATGTGTTGATGTACTGTTTGTGTCCAAACATCCATTGCTTAATGCGCCATAACGCCGCTACATTGAAGCTATTTGTTCGCCAGTCTGTGGTGGTTTGCATTGTTTGTTAGCATGACGCGTAGCGTACTTTAAGCTATGTGGTTGTTTTACGGACAGACCATGTAATTCTCTTTGTTCAATGCTTAGGTTGACAGTAAAGTTCAATGAGGAATGGCAATAAACAGTTTGAAACCTATTTTTTAAAGAATTGTTCCATATCTGTCAAACTCAACTGAGCTGAGTTGAGGTGAGTTCACTTCCACCATACAGTGCTTGTATCTCAAATTTTGTTTGCATAAAAGCACAATGAAGCCAGCTGTCTTGGCAGGAGTAATTTTCCACCTACTTACACATCATAAAAGTGTGAGGAGTTTCAGTTTACTTTTGTCTTGTCTTATTAGGGAGCAGTCAACTTTTTTTTTTTATATTGTAATTTTAGGGGGGGTGTCTGAAATTATGAGATAACAGTTGCACAGCTTAGAAAAAAAGAAAAGGAGGAAAGTAAAGAGATGTATACTTATGAGAATACGGTTATAATTTAGCCATGGCTTCAATAAAAAAATAATGGTATCGTTATTTAAATTTCTTTTGCACATTACATGGGTTTTTTTTTCTATACTCATATGGCAGTCAAAATGTGATCTGCAAAGCGGCTAGACGCACAAGTGAGCACAATGAAACAAAATTGGTTTGAAGAATTGGACATTCAGAAAAAAAGTTGTCATCTTCTTATGCAGAACTGCCAAGTGACCATTGCTCAAAACTTCAGCATCTGTGTTTTGTCATAGATATTCAAAGAAAGCCAAAAGGGATGAAGTGCGCCTGCACGCAAAGCAAATGTCTGGCTCCTTAATGCCTTATAATTCCAGAGTCACTTTGACAGAAACACGGCGAATTAAATGCTCATTGTCTATAATGCCCCGCGGGCTCTCCAATGCTGAACCTCAAGGGCCCCTGTCCTGCCTGTTTTCCACCTCTCCCTGCTGCAAATGAACAGGATCGGTATTCAACTTCCGCAGACCTTGCTGACTATCTGATCATTTGAATCAGGTGATTTGGGGGAGGGAGACATGGAAAACAGGCAGGACAGCGGACCTCAAGGAACAGGATGGAAGACCCCTGATCCGTAAAGACAGGTCAAAAGCGAGCAAAGTTTGACGAAAACAGATTCAGTGGCCAAATACGAGGGTTCCGTTGAGGGCCGATGAAACATCCACACACGCTGACTCAGGCTCACTCTCCTCCACGAAAGGTCCAGATGAAGCCAAGAAAGCGCATCATCCCAAGAACATTTCTTGCTTGTCAAATGGTCATCATGCACTAATAGGCCAGGGAGCTTTATAATCAAGCACACTATGCCAAAATATGACCATCGATAAATTTCCTACATTGCTTAAGCTCATTCGGGCTCAAATTTGCCAAATAATGTTACCACTCAGTGCAAAACACCAGAGATGTGTTAATGAATAGTATCCAGAGTTGCAGTCTTCTAATCCCGGATGTTTGAACACAAATGGTGCATCAACAGTAAGACAGATATTATAACAATAGTCTCTCACACACACACACACACACACACACACACACACCAGAGACGTGTTAATGAATAGTATCCAGAGTTGCAGTCTTCTAATCTCGGATGTTTGAACACAAATGGTGCATCAACAGTAAGACAGATATTATAACAATAGTCTCACACACACACACACACACACACACACACACACACACACACACACACACACACACACACTTATTTTTTTATATGTGAAAAACAACTCGTATGCATTTTATTGAGTGGATTCGACCTGTTCTATTTCCATGCCTTAAGCGTCATGTGTCTGTTGTCATCAGGGTTGGAACACCATCGCTGTGGTTTTAATCATATTAAGAGTCAGACGGTGTTCTCTACAGCAGGGCAGAAAGAGGTATATCTCTTTGTGGTAGGTGGATGGGCAGTCACCAGATTGAAGGAGGCTCACATGTTGATGTCATCAGAGAATTTGATGATGATGGTGTTTGCTAGGCTTCTTCTATATTGGCTTGTGTCCAAAGTGAACAACGCAGGTGAACTAGCTGCACCCTGGGGCACCACTATATTACATGTCTGGTGAGTGTTTTTCACTTTTACTTGTTGTACTCCATCTGTCAAGAAAGAATCAAACCCTTTGATGCAGGACTCAATTTAAGTCTAGTCTATAGTTTCTGAGCAAAGACATGAAGTCTTACAGTATTGAAAGCTGAACTAAAATGAGCGAACAGAAATCGTGCATAAAAAGTACAATTTTGTTTACCGCTCAAGTGGGACATGCTGATTATTGCGTCTGATGTATTATAGCCCTGTCTTGACAAAAATTGCATAAGAAAAGGAGCTACCTCTGATTTTCGTCTATTTACCACCATTTCCTCAAAGCATTTCACGACAATACTGGCTAATGCCAAATGCCTCTATTCGTTGAAACAGGACAGAAGGTCTTTGGTATTAGTATTCCTATGGCCTTTTCCAGATTTGTAGTACTGTACAAGACATTTATGCTAAGTTTAGTTTCTCTGCTTTATTCTCGTCAGAATTTACAATCCCTCACTCAAATGGGACCGAGTGCCACAACAGTAATCTGCATTTGATTGACTTGATGATCCACGTGCTGCCCTGTAGGGCAGCCATAGAGCACATCCACTGACATTATCATCATCGCGATTGTCAGATTTAAAGTTTGCCACCTAGGTTTTAGACTACCTTCACAGTGCTGTTTTCTGCTAATTTGACTCTCAAGTGCAAAATAAACAGAGGACAGGTGGAATAAGAATAAAGGGTCTATGCTTCAAGGTCATTCAAACAAACAACACGAGCAGACTAGCAACACAGACATAGCTACTGATGTAGACTGTAAACACAAGCATTCACTCTCTACACAAACCACACACATTTGTTATGACGATTATTATTAAACATAATAATAATCATCATTTATTATTGTTTGCTCATGTTCTATCAGCAGATTTGTATCAGACACCAGAATATGATGACAGGAAGTCAGCCTTGCAAAGGTCATTACAATGACATTGGCCTTTTCAAACAGGATGAAAGGCAGAAATATGAAATCGTGCACCAGCTGCATCTCACCACGAACAGTAAATGTATCAACATCACCATGGTAGGCAATGGAAAGCATATACTGTACGAATGACAGTAGGTACGTGCATATCTTGAATGAGAGGTTCGAATGGGGGACTTGAGGTGATCTTTTGGGGGGTGTTAAAGTGCAAGATTCTTCAGAGCATGAAATGCGACGAAAAGCAGACTGACTTGGTGTGACTTAGCCGAAGATGAACCCTAACACGGTGCCGGCAGCAAACCGCAAGTGACAGTTGTTCACGTGAACTCAAGGCTGGAGCTGACTGCAAAACGTGGTGCTCGGTGTTTGGCTTCTGTTTGGCTCTGCTGATTAAGTTTGTCACTGTCGCAGCTGAACATTAATGCTCGCACCCACTTCAAGACAGCACCGGTCTAACTGTTGCGTAGTCACTTGATTGTGCATAAACATGAACAAAAATGCGTAAACTCTGCCAAAATTACAAAGACGAGAATCTGCTGAATAGTCAAGGCCACGTGAACTAGCTTGTTCTTTTCAAAGTATGCGTGAGTCGCTATAATGATTAGAGATGCCTGCTTGGAAAACATGCCAGCCCAGAGAGCAGAAAGAAGGGTAGAGCCCGGATCAGTCTCGGCATGTGTTCACGCAAATTTAGTGGCGCAATTAACATACACGCACATTAACATGGTTGCAGATGCTGACGGGCACTACGTTGCTAGTTAAAGGCATAAACACGTCCTTCCTAGCCTACACACATCATGCATGACTGGTCATGTGGACTTACAGTGGTGAGCTCCCGGCATCCTCTGTGTGAATACACACGCCAGCTATGTGGAGCACACGGGACCGCACTCGCAGACATGGCCACTATGAGACCAGAATACTAAATAAGAAAGTGCTGGCTGAGTCAGAGCACAGCAAGACTGCATATCAACTCAAAGCTATACAGTGCAGCGAGCACGTGACTCATTCTTTTCACATGGGATTTTGCCAAACAGCCAAGGGTAAACACCAAATCGGTGCTGAATCTTTTAAATAAATTGAGGACTTCAACACTGTCAAATGCATCACAACATATTTATGCAGTCCCCCAAATTCATGTAAGTATCCCCCTAGCAGCTGTGGCCGTGTGAGCTTTCTGATTGGATGTTTCTTGGTGATACTATGACATCATTTGCCACATCATTGCTTTGCTTTTCTCCCCTTAACTGTCATGTGGAAAAAGTCCCTACATCAGACCGTCGAAGTGTTCAGAGTCAGAAAAACGCAAAAAGAAAAGAAGATGGCCAAGTTGGAGTTCTTGGGGGGATGGGGGGGGGGGCGCTGACGCAGAATAACGGCAATGTAAACAATCTATCATCGTATAAATGTGAGTTTATATGTGATACATCAGCCTGGTCATGTGACCAAGCATCCCATAATCATACAGTTCGGCACTAAACAATTCGACCTTGCCTGTCATCACTCACACCTGCTGTATTAATGACACACGATTATGATAATTACAAGCCCTTGCTGCGATTTCAGGGTTTATCCCGCCAGTCTGTGTTGACAGATGTGGAATGAACACCACGCGGTTTATACAGTACTACTAATGAAGAGTCGCAAGCTGTGCAAAGGAATTAGTGAGCCGGCAAATGATTGACCTTCCAAGCACCCAAAAAAAATAAAATAAATAAACTCACCCAAAATCATGTTGTGTGCTGCTATGTGTCGGCTGACGGCCCCGTCTGGTGGTCCTGGGGAAAAATAGCTCCAAAGTCCTCCCTCAGAGTCCCCCTTCGCACTCTAGCAAGAGGCAAGTCAGAGAGGCTGATGCGAGGAGAGGGAACTGCTGCAGCACATGCCGCCTGGTATGCGTGCACTCTCCAGGTGAAAAGCTAGGTGTGGGTGTGCGAGAGAGAGAGAGAGAGAGAGAGAGAGAGCGCGTGTTTGTGTGCGTGTGCGTGAGTGTCCGTGTGCGTGAGTGTGTGCGTGTGTGTGTGTGTGTGTGTGTGTGTGTGTGTGTGTGTGTGTGTGTGTGTGTGTGTGTGTAGGGTTTGGTTGGGTGCGGGGTCCAGTGTTCCTGCAGCTGTGTGCTCAGGTAAGCTTGAGGACACTATGGAGGGCTTTACTTGCAAAGGGGAGCAAGGGAGAGAGGAGAGGAGAGTCAGTAGGAGGCGGGTGAACTAAAGTGAGGAAACCAATCAGAAGGGGAGGCTACAGAGCCAAGATTTTCTACTTCTTCTTCTTCTTCTGCTTCTTCTGCTGCTGCTTCTTCTTCTTCTGCATAGTAGCCAGAGGGGAATGTGCAGGGATCTCCAAGAAAAAATATAACAAACTTCCCATTTGTCATTTCTTTTTGATGTTTCAAATGGGAAAATAGCTTCAATGCACACACACACACACACACACACACACACACACACACACACACACACACACACACACACACACACACACACACACACACACACACACACACACTGTGTGAAACAGACACTGGCTTCTTCAGCTCTGCCTCTCTTTTTGGGGTTGTGTATAAGCTCGAGGCACCTTGCATGCCTGCGCTCTGATTGGTGGCAGCACCACCAATGGGAGGCGCTGCACACACTTGTCATCATGCAGAGTGGAAGTCATGAAGTAGAAAAGGAGATCGACTGAGAACGCTGTCTCCTCCCACCGCAGTTTCTCACATTCATTTGCCACAATCTCCCCCCTTCCACACACACACACATCACCCTCCTGCAGGCCCATGGATTGTCACATCTGTTTTCTGCAATTGTTGTCCACAGCAGGCACTCTCCTCTCAGTGTCCTTTAACTTGGTGTGTCTGTGGACTTGCCACAGGATTAACCTTTTCTCTATTTAAATCTTCGCCTCTACCGTTTCTCTTAACCTACTCAGGCAAGGTTACCTATCCAGGCAAGAAGGGGGGGCTGGCCACGCAAAAAGGAACATTGAAATAGAAGGAAACACCACAGACAGAGCAGAGAAAGCAGTAAGAAGGCGGGGGAAGGGATGAGACGAAATGCAAGGCGACAGAGGGATGAAGAGATGTGGCGTGAAAGAGAGAGACGATGCAAAGCGCAGACAAAGTCACGGCAGAAAGGCAGCAGAAAATGAAACGCTGTGCAACTAATGGAAGAGGAGCCGCGCAGCAGTGTCATTCGCTCGGACAACAGGGCAATGCTCTGTCTTCACTTTCACAACAAAGGCGATTCGCAGGCTAAAGCTTTTGAAAGGCGCACTGGCGCAATGTGAACTGCAAAGCTCAACGCTTAAGCGAAGGCTTAACAAAGCTGTCAAAAAATTAATCCCCATGGGCGTGCATGCTTGGAGGCGCAAAGACACAAACACGTGAGCCCGAGGCTATCGAAAACGCTGCCTGATGTTCGCAGCGCCTCCTCTAGTCGCGCGTGCTTCCTTGCCGGCTTTTCGTTTAGCCTCGGGCCTCCTCCTGCTCGCGGGTGGAGGCGATGAGTCGCTGGCTGCTGGAGTGAATGCCAACAAGGCTTCACCACAACTCCACTAGCACCGGTGTATGCAAACAATGACAATGAACAGTCTCAGAGAATCCACAAGTGCACAGAAACACATGCATTCAGATCTGACCCCTGTGGTCTGTGTAGCTGAGCATTCAAAAAAGGCTGAACAAGATATTGAATGGACGACGTTGGTCAAACACAACAACGAGCGTGTCCTTTGTAGCACTTTATAGGTTGGCACATCACAAGATATGTGATTTCTCCCAGCCAATCAGAACAGAAATGTCAAACTAACAATGGAAAGAGCTGAACAAAGATTGAACAATTTGAAAACAAAGTGTCATGACCTGGAATATCATCAGAGTGCTGCCGGGAGCTATGAATTAATTTTTTTCCTTAACCAAGCTTGCACTTGTATTGCAAATCACCATTCACCATTGAGATAGATGGGGAACCCATTCATCTATGCTAGCCTCCTGAAAAACGAACAACAAAGATTTGTGCCATGTTTTTTAAAAATGAAATAACACTCCATAAAATTCTGTGACAACGGTAACACGTTAGTAAATAACACATTACTCAATCATGGCTGCTATTTCGAGTAACTGGTAATGTAAAATATGACTAAATCCAATATAGTAGTCTGGTAAAAGTTACTATTCAAATGTGGTCCAAATCCGGACTCACTTTGAGAGTTATTACTGTATTTTCTTCCCTTTACGGTACAATCAATGTCCAGATTGCACTGCTCACAATATTGCAGACATACTGCAGAGAAGCTGACTGAGGTTTGTGCTGTAGTTTGTGTGTGACTGTATTTTGAGCAGTGAAAAATAGCCACTTCCTCTTTGTGACACACTCATTCTCTTAAGACCTCTTTCTGCACTTAAAATGCATCAGAATGTTACCAACAAAGTGGCAGAAAGTCAAAGCAACACAATATCATTTAATCGCCTCCCGCCCTGTATAAACAGCAAATAACGAACGATGTTAAAAAAAAAAAAAAATCCACAAGTTTGCAAATGCCGAACCACAAGGATGTGGGGCTTCAATGTAATATCAACACAATCATTCAAAGATTTGTCAATCAATATTCCTTTCTCGATTGTCATAATTAGTTGTGTTGACTTGGAAGTTGATTGAGTCAGAAATCAAGCAAAATGTTGAAAGCAACTGCACATGTCAAACAAACGACCTCGTGAAAAAAAAAATCCCATTTGAAGATCAGAATCAAGAGCATTGGAAGTGACGGATACGGTCATGTGTAGAGGTCGCTTTGCGAGCCTGAGTGTCAGCACAAAAACTTGCGATTGGATTTCCTCATTAGTTGTGTTGCTATCAATAATTCAGACATGCTCCTTGTCTGCGTTCAATGGTCCGAGTGCTAATGTGGTGTCGGGCCAACGAGGCCCGGGGTCCAGTGCCCCTTTAATGGACGTCATGATGAGATGGTGAAATAGGAGAATGGAGATCGGGTGTCACCGACGAACAAGAGCAGTGAAAAGCGGCGGTGGGCTGCAGGCCTCTGGGGAGAGGACAGATGGCATCATTGAACAGGTAGAACGCGTAGCATGTGAGCACAGGAGGACATAGTGAGGGAATTGGGCAATTAGGCTTGCTTATTTGCAAATAATTGAAAATCTGTTCTTCTGGCTATGATGTGTTGACCTCTGTCTTCTGTCACCTCCAGGGAGACACGTCAAGGAACCACACAGAGAATATTTTCTATGAATAATAAATTGACGTTGTCCGGCCTGCGCTGTCTTCAGGGATCATGATGATGACAAACGACTTTTTAAATCATTTTCACATGCCGTGCTCCGCTCTTTCTAAATCACTGGGATGACAATTACCTGCAGTTACATCCATTTTACAAACCGCAATCCCATTTTCCACAAAACTAACAAATGTAATTCATCATCTCAACAATCATGTCCAAAGATGTACATGATGAAATTCACTCTCTGTAGGCATAAAAAGCAGGATTACATCAGATGATAGAGATCAATCGTCGTCAACAAAAACTAGACCGTGCTGAAATGCAGTAGTCTCTGTTTTGTTCTTTGTTCAAACTTACACCATCTCAAACTACACTACTAAACTGTTATTGAGAATAATAGCACCATTATTGTTTGTTTATGATGCTGCAACCTATGGGAAGGGTGGCCCCTCATCAGTTATTTGTTTACATTCAAACTTCAGCCGCAGCAGCCAATGCGAGTGACATCATGCGCGGGATTATAAATGAATGAGCTGTCAATAGAACCCTTGCAGCTGAAGCCAGGGGGCAGCTGTCTCACATTGCCAATGTTATCGACGTCTGTTTTCCCTGAAAACACAGTTAATAAGCGTGTGTTTTAGGATCCCTATATGGAATAATGAGAGCCTCTCAAAGAACCAACTTCAACTTCAATATCGTGAATTGTGACTTTCAGAGGTTAGGTTCACATTTAGCAGTTTTTGGGGTTTTTTTCCTGATGGGTTTTGCTTTCACTTAATTGTCAATGATTCTGATAGCATGACGCAGTGAATATTTAAGTAGCACTCACATGCGTACCTTCAGAGAAAATTAGAAATGTACTTGTAATGCTTCTCCCAGACTTATTGGTAAAACTGTTTGCCATACACAGTGGCATTTTTGCTGCAGAGACAGAAAATAAAGTGAAAAAGCAGCGAGAAAAATCTATCTATTCAAGTTAGGGGGGCTGAGTGATTGGCAACCGAAAAAGGCAGCCATGCACATGTCTCGGGATTACAATTTCAGCATTCCACCACCTTCCACTGAGACATCCTCTCTCTTATTGGCAAACAACTCGACACAAACATGTAAACTGTGTAAAGAGAGGTATGGAAGCTATTTGTGTAAAATTTAATTTGAATTTGTCTTTGATTGATTGATTGATTGGTTGTGTTTTACGTTTCACCTTTAATCTTATGTACTGCATTTGTCATTTTTTTGTGCTTTATGAATAAAGTTGAGCTGAGGTTTTGAATGCACCATGTATCAACACTCATCTCAGCCTTCAAGGACAATTTACACCCCCGCCCCACCAAAATAGTGTAGTGATCATTTCAGTGTGATTGCGTGTTTAACTTTTGTTTTGACCAAACATAAATACAGACACATTCGCAAAACGGTTCACGGACTTCATTTCCATGGGTGGCGATTGATTTATGAACTACGATTTGCTGCCCTCTAACGGTGGAATGATGGCAACATTTCAGTCATTACAATGCATACGGCAAACCCATCAGTTGCTGTCACTTTGACCTTTGTGAAAGTTTCCTGAATGGAAGAAATGATCTAATGTGATGCTTAAGATTGAAAGTTTAAGAATGATATTAGTTTCCTGACAGACAGAATGCAACAAATCTGGGGAAACTTTGTTGCCAACAACAGTGGGAACTTGAACAGGCTTGAAATGTTCAGTCTGTGAAATGTAGAGCAGGTTGTGAATACATACAACAAAAGAGTTTGAACATCAAATTATTCGATTGATCACCAGTATCTTCCACACTCAGTAAATCTCTATGTAGGCTAATATGCAACCTATGGAAGTTTGTACATGTCCAATGCGTTGTCAAGAGGCAACTTGTGCGCCACTCATAGAGCGTACTATCAAGAGCCTGCAGCAGATAGCTGGAGGCGAGTTTGTCTTTACTACTCTTCATGTGTGGTTTGATGTTGATGCGGTGTGCGCAACATGGCTTTGGGTGTCTCCTAGCGCTCTGGTGGGGAATTTAGAGCCTGCCTATGAAGGTCAAAGGTGAGAGGAGGCCAGGCAAACAGCGGTAGACTTGCACTTCCCCTCATCATGTGCAAGTATGGTGTTGTGTGTAAGCGTGTGCATGTGCGTGTGTGTGTGTGTGTGTGTGTGTGTGTGTGTGTGTGTGTGTGTGTGTGTGTGTGTGTGTGTGTGTGTGTGTGTGTGTGTGTGTGTGTGTGTGTGTGTGTGTGTGTGTGTGTGTGATCTCTTCACCTGAAGGGGGCCATCTACGGTTGTTTTCCTGTTTAAGTCAGTTAGTGTTGTCGCTGTTTTTAGGATGAAAATAGCTCAAACAAAAGTAGCATGAGGCAAGACAGTTGGCAAACCGTAACACTGCACTGTAAGAGATGCAAAGATTGAGCTCGAGTTATTTATCTGTCAAATTAGGATCTTGTCATATAAGCTTCCTTCATACTTTGCAATAACGTCCCTGAAAAGTGAACACAACACGAAGAATGACGTTAACAACCCTGACAAATTTAAACAATAGCATGTGAGTGAAGTTTCAAAATCATGAAAGTCAAACTATTGTTTGCTAAATTCATTTTACAAGGTCTTTAAAGATTACAACACATCAGTTGGCCCAGGACAAACGGGCCCAGTCTTTGAATTGGGCCGAGGCTGAATGCACATCTGATAACTGAGTCCACCAGCTTGCGTTCGTGGCAGACAATCACCACGCTGCATTTAGACCACTAATTATATGCACAGGAAATCTTCTCAGGTGCAGTTTGTTCCCAGGGGTAATGACTGCCATCACCAATAAACAGCCATGGAAAAAAGTATGAGACCATCACGTTTTTTTTCCATTTCGGGTTCATTTTTTATTTCTGTTGCCACTAAAAGTGTATCAAGTGACACCAACAAAAACAAGGAATGATGAAAAGCACCATTGACAGTACAATATAGCTACTGATGTACATGGAAAAAAATGGTGTGCTGAATTTGCTCAATTTTATTTCAGCTAGTGGTGAGACAAAATAAAATCCTCTAGATACATTTGTTTAAGGAATAAAATTGACAACATTCATTTTTTTCTCAGTGTAAAAACGTGCGAAATAATTTTGGTTATTGTCAATCAGCACTTCAATTTAAATCATTATGTGCTGTTTTTGTTGTCATTACAGTTTTTCCATTTTCCATTTCTCAGATCAGAATTGTCCAATTTTCAGATCATTGTGTCGCTTGCATACGTCATGATAGCATTTCATTTCTCGGATCAAGTAGCAAATGCTTGGCAAATCCATGATAAAGTGCAATTCTCTGCTGTTTTCAACTTGACCAATTGCTTGTTGATCCAAACTGATTCGAAAGCATCTCTGTTGAATTGTCTCACACCCCACAACATTCGGGCATTTGTTCATCGTGGAAGTCTTTACATGCAAAATGGCTGAACAGATCTTCATAAGATGTCAAGCATTTTTCTATACGTTTCCATTCAACAGTTTACCCATTCAAGTGTTGACTTTTTCTAAATTCAGCAAAAAGGACAAATGTGCAATCAAATCAAGGTCATTTAACAAAAAGTTGATTTCAGTGCATCTCAAGGCAGTTAAAATAAACCGAAGAAACAAAGGTCATGGGCACACATTTTTTTAGTTCGTGTTGTGATGATTATTTCCTCACCAAAGTGCGGCCACAAAGACACACGGTATGGAATGTATTGTTTTCAAAATGGATGTGTGCGATGTGTACTCTAGTGGGTGTGAGTCTGCCCAGAGAAGAAGAATGTTGAAGTTGACTGTCACACCCTAACACCTTCATGGCATTTTTACGCCCACACCGGAGAACAGGGCATCTTTCTTCTGCAAGCGCATTCGGATCACAGGCTTGCCCCAAATTCTATTCTAGTTTGTCTATTCAACTCAAGGCAACAATTGGCACACCCGTATGAGTAGACCAGGATCTAAAAATCAAGGCATTCCTCACCATGGCGGTGTAGCACACTGGCGTCATGGACCTTAAAGAGTGTAGTTCAGTCCGCAAACATCTCCCACACTGTCCTTACTGTCTGCACATGGACACACATATTTCATGGCGACGGATTTTTAGCCTTCCACCATTCAGAATACAGTGACTAGGAATCCCCCAAAGTGCTGTGCCACAAGAAATTATCCTCTTTTGCTTAATTTGGCCTAATATGATCATTTATGAATTCCAAATCTATCTTTGCTCATCAAGCTATGCAGGCGTCTTTGAGTGACGGGCACAACAAACAATGAAGCGCTCCCTCATAAGATGGCAGAAGGTACACGAATAACCTGCAGTATGTCTCCTCCTTTTATCATTCGTCCAACAGAATACTGTAAAAGCTTTGTGTTCATCCAAATGGGCCCACATTGAGGAACTTGTGAGTACATTTAGACGAGGTCTTCTTTATCGCTCTAATCATACTTTTTGATTTTTCTTATGTCATACAAGTGCTTTGGCTTCATGAAGACCCCCCTATAGCCTACCCACTGTGGCATTTTTCTTACCTTTATCTTAACAACATGACTCTGGAAACACAAATTTGTGTCTTGACGTCACAATCCTCAATAAAGTGCACACATAGCTTGGCAAGTCATGCAGGGAAGTGTGTATTTACTAGTGCAGAAAATATCAGCACGCTTCCTTTTTTGCGTTGATCTTCTGAAGCTAATATACATCTTCTGCACTACATTCAAGCAAAAAACAACAACAATGTATGACAGAATGCTGCGTCAGTTTTAAAAAACGTTACAACGCATGGCCAAATGCTGCATCAATTGCAATTCAAGCAGATGTGTACATTAGCATGGAAAGGATTCCTTTCCTACCTGCAGCCCACATTGATTGCCCCTCTGCTGCACTTCCTGAGTCAGTCAAATCTCCCGCACTGTAGAGTCACACTGAGACGTACCTAACTTCTCCGGGGAACTGTTTCTTGCATGAAACTAGTCAACACACGCACCACAGAGACCTCGTTATCATTCTTTTGAAAATATTTGAAGGCCGACGCAAGGGGAGTAAAAGCTCAACCCTACGGGGGTGATGTACAGGACATGGAGGTGGTGGTGGGCAGACAGAGACCACAAACGTCGGCGCTATCATCTGCCCTCCCTCACTTTTATTGCAGCACTGTGTGAAAAAATCTACAGCAGGGCAGACTAAGGCAAGCGATAGATGAAGAAGAAGTGAGCAGGCTGAGGGAGTCTGCAGCGGAGGGCATGGGGGGGGCACTGTCCAGGAGGAGAGAAAGCGTCAAATGTCATTGAAGTCGTTGAAGTCATGAGGAGGAATATGGAAGGTGGACGACTGGTTGTGAAGCACATTTCTTCCACTTCCAGCGACCTCATGGCTGCTTCGTGAACACTCTCATTAAGAGGCGCATTTGTTTAAATGCGACTACTGAATGTATTCTGAAGTACTGAGGCGAACATAAGATTCAAAGGTGGGATCTGACAATGCTTAAACGGTAAATGTAAAACATAACCAAATAAACGAACCTAATTTTGAAGGCATGTCAGAATACTGAGTGACAATATGAACCGGACCCAGTGGCACAGTGGCCGTGGCTCCTAGCCTCAAATGCCTATTTTACCTTCCTCTATCTTACAATTCAAGATGAAAGTGAGTTTCAAAACAGGAAACATCCGCTTAGCTTGAAACTTAAATATGTCTTGAAATGTGGACGGAGATAGTTCCAACACTGTTCATAAACACTCAAAATAAAATCTGACAAATGAACCTCATCACTAGTCAGAATCAGCATCCGAAAGAGCAACTGGTGCCCAGAAACGGTTGCTCTTTCTGTGAACCGGAGTGCATTTTTCATTGGTCATGTGACAAGTAAGTCCAACATGACTGAGACATGTTGCCCCAAAACACTGATACTGACTCTAGTTGAAATTTCGTATACAGAACAATGACTGATGTCTGAAAAGATGCCTCAATCTCCTTATACATGTCCACACCTGTATCACTGCTACAATTTTTATGTGGAAGAAGCTTGTTTCAGAATGTATTTTGTTTACTTTTTATTTTATTTTTATTTGGGGTCATGAAAAATGGTTCATTGGATCTCATTTCAGTTCACAATGTATTATTGTCCTTTCAGACGGACATGACTCCTGACCATAAAAAGAAATACCAATTTTTTTAAATTTCACTTGTAAGTCATGCGCTCTCTGGTGGAGAGGATAATTGCAACGTTAAAACTTACATGTGTGACAACAAGCCCCTGTCTCCCCAGCACCTTGGGCCACCGCTTTTCTTGTTCCCCGCAACAAGCAAAAAACAAACCAACCACCCCGCCCCCCCCAAAAAAACACAGGCCCTTCAAAGGTACAGCACACTACAGCTGTCAATGAGGAACACCTTCTCATCCATTGTACGTAGACTGCACATTTTACATGTAGTCATCTGAACACTTTCAGGACAAATATCAACAAAATTCAATGCATTCATGACTCATTTGTTGTCACGCGTGTACAATGATGCAGAATACTGAACACGATTTATTCAGTAACTTTAATTTCCAATCAACATGCCATATGGTTGTCACATCCATATACCCAAGAAGGCGTTGAATTTAAAATGTCAAACGCGTGGGTCACAAATATATGTGGATATTCAAAAGTCATCCGTGACCCTTGTGATGAAACGAGCTGATGGAGAAAGACAAACTTAATACTGTCATGTTTCAAAGTTTCATTTCAGTATATGCTTGATTGACCTCGAACGCTATGTTCTCACAACTTGTACACAATGGAGCACACACAAAAAAAGGGCCAACTTGAGCTGAATGAAGCCACGGCCTCATTAACCGATAATATAGACAGGAAGGTAGCATTATAAGATGTCCTTCAGTTTGTTACAGTGTCTCAATTCATGCGAAATCTACCCATTGAATAAACAAGGTATCCATTGTTTGCACCGGAAGATGTTTTGGCCTCCAGGCCTCGGACTGGGCTGGGAAGCGCGACATGCAAATAAGGAGAAATGTTTTTCTGATATGTTACTTGTATTTTGCATATCCTGTGAATAAAAAGTGGTCAGCGAGGGTGGGAAAGTGTGGTTTTCGATCTGAGAGGCAACATGACTTGTGCTGCCTTCGAGGAACTTTGCCCCCTTTGCTGATCAGCAAAAGACAATCTGTTCCCGAGTTGAGTTGAGTCTTTTCATTCAAAGTTCAAGATGTTGGGTGAATTCCCTGACGCGAGTTGACTGAAGCTCATCCTGACCCCGCCCACTCAATCAGTGTTAATTGAAAAATCATGTGAAGGGTCCCAAAAATCATCTGGTGGAGTTTACATGTGTGTCAGTTGGACGTGGACACCCGCTTGTGGATGAAATCAACTCTTCTGGTGGAGAAATGGCCAGCATAGAAGTTTTAACGAGTCGGTTTAACTCGTATGATGTCATGTACAGCGGTGATTTACGGGAGCAAACCTTTGCCGACTGGCCCTTTCGAGAAGATTGCAACTGCACACCTGAAAAGGTAAGATAGTTAATTGCTCTCCACTGTCTTGTCACTTGAAGAGAAATAGCGTCTATTGGTGTTGAAGAGGGATTGCTGTCTGACTGACACTGCTGTTTAATCTCCATCCATCCATCCATTCATTTTCCGAACCGCTTGATCCTCACTAGGGTCGCGGGGGGTGCTAGAGCCTATCCCAGCCGTCTTCGGGCAGTAGGCGGGGGACACCCTGTTTAATATTTGTTTGTACATTATGGCATTAATCAATGTACTGCAGTAAATCTACTTTATATATGGGTACAACCGCATGTGATTTGCAGCCACGCTGCTGCCAGATTTGGTTTCTCTCTAAAAAGAGTCTAGTGTGGAAGGTCGTGTGCCTGTCCACATCTCCTGATTGATTAGCTGGTGACCCCTCTCTGGATTCTTATTCAATGACACTCTACATGGCACTCGGGTCTTATTATTATAATGTTACTTTAATTCACACGTTATTGAATAAACCTACTTTGTAATTTTATGTTGGACTGCTGAGTGGGAGCTGAAACATCACCGTGGAAAAGCATATGGGCCTATTAAATTGTGCAACTTGAAATACCTGCCTCTTTCTCACACTCTTAACAAATGGCGACATCTAGTGGATATTTGCCTGCGTTGCATATCAAACATCAGTCCCGTTGATGATGTTGCTTTACTGTAAATACGACTATTTTATTTTGTTTTTTTGTGCGCAGATGGCCAAGGCTGGCTTTGTGCACTGTCCTGGTGACAATGAGCCCGATGTGGTTTGCTGCTTCTTCTGTCTGATTGAGCTGGAGGGCTGGGAGCCTGACGATGACCCCTGGTGTGTGCAACATCCAATTCTGATTGGCTTGAGATGTACACTGACCAGCAGGATTCTCTCTTCAAATTTTATGAAGCACCGGACTAAGCAATCTTGGTCTCTGTGAAATCGATCATAGCCGATACGAGAGTTACGGAATTGATATGTTCACTGTTCACTCACACTGTTGAAGGTATTTGTTAAGTTTACAGTTTTATTTCATTTGTAGGAAGTCCTTATGACATGACAGTCGGACATGCTAAATATCTGTTTAAAAAATTGACTATCTCTGGCCCTGTATTGTGCCTTTTAATTAGATATCAAAGAAACCTCCACAAATGAGACAGAATGCACGATTCACAAGGTACCAATCATTTGTTGCACATTGTAGTGGGTGCAACACTTTGAAATCACAACGGTTCACCCCACGTCACATGGTTTATGGACGCTCCGTGGTGGCTTATCCCAATATTGCCTGAAATGAGTTTTGGACAGCATTTTTCAGTGGATTTTTGGATTATTATTGATTTTCGATAGATGTTTACTTATACATACAGGTATATGTGCACTCGTTGAGTACTGACACCTCTAGTAGTTTTGGTATGTAGAATTTCATTTAACACAATGACAAAAATTGTCGAGAGACCTTTTTGACTGATGACTCGCCATTGTCAAACCTCCGCAGTATATGCCAACTAACATAAATGTAATGCTACAATTTTATTTTTGTAACCCTTAATTGCTTAGCCCTTGATGAGAAACTTTTTAGAACTCATTTTGTTTGTACAACTTTATTTTAGTGGACATGTTTGTGGTCATAATGTTGGGGCTGCTCATTGTTTTGCAATTTTGAATTACCTGTGTAATGCTTTACTACAAAGTCTCTTCAGATGTGAAATATTTCACTCCCAGGTTCGAGCACATAAAACGCTCACCTAAGTGTGCATTCCTCCACCTGAAGAGAGACTTCCCTGAGCTGACATTGGCTGAGATGTTCCACTTGGAGAGTGAGAGAGTCAAGATCTTTGTTGTGAGTGAATGTGACAATTGATGTCTGACCCATCTTAAGACCGCGCAGCGTTTCATGACTTTTACTTTTCTCCCCTTATAGAGAAAAGTTTGCCACAAGAAGATGGCCCTTATGCGGGACGCGGTGGACGAGGCCCTGAAAGGCTTTCGATCACAATTGGATTCCGTATGACCATGGTCAGATTGTGATTTGTATTTATTTTTGAAATTGTATAACTGCATGTCATGAATTATGTATAATGTTTCACATATAAATAAATGTTTTATGGTTGAGGTATTTGTAGTGACCACAAAAGGATGCTTTTGAGCTTCAAATTTACATATGTAACAAACTATTGGAGCTCCCTAACTCAACAAATAGTTGACAAAAGCGATCCTAAATGAAAGCATACATTGAGTCAGATGACAATGTAGTCTATATTACCTCCTTTCATACGCATACTTAGCATATTCGTGAACATGTAGCCATCTTTAACATCCCTTTTCAAAGCTTGACCCTGGACAGATGGCGTGAAGCCCCTCCCTTCCAAGACCAACTGTTGCCTCAGTAACATCTGTTACAAATGGAAAGAGGCCGCGCACTGAGCGGACTCGTCACAGCACTCTCCGAACACTACCGGGAGCACTCATGATGAGGCTAAGATTGCAAATGACAAGTGTGCTCATGTTCATATTGGTTGAGACGGCAGTTGCTAATCTTCATTGCCATGATCCAGCTCTAGATATAGCATGTTGGATTGGTAGAGTTTTTCAAAATTTTAAAGTTGTTGTCTTCTGATTGAGCCTGAGCGAAGCTCACGGCGGCAGGGTTGGCCAAATGTGATTAAAGCGACACTATCTCTTCTCTGACCTTCACTCTTCTGGATGAATGTCTAATGTAACACTCTGGCCACTCGGCGTAGATCAGAGGCTTAATTCCCTTTTAGCAGCTTGCTCATGGGCAAATTCAAAATGAACTTTTTTGGAGGGGTGGGCAGAAAGTCCAGTTGACAAAAAAATAGTCAAAAATGTCTTTACCAGTAGGTGTTACACAATCAGGATTTGGGGGCCGATCAGTGAGTTTGGTGTGGAGTGGGAGTATCACTGATTCAGAGGATGGAGCAATAAATCTCCACTATTTAAGAAACTTGTATGCTTACTCTGTATTGGGCCTCTGCCATTTGCCGAGGGAGGGGCACTGGGACGCGCATCGCAAAAGTCCACAAAACTGACACCAATTGAAATGAATTGGAGAGAAAAAAAATAAAATTCTCAGAAAAAAACAATGAAACATTAAACATGTAATGTTTACATCTCCTCTGAGATTGATGGGGCAGGGAAAAAAATGCATGAACATAGCCAGTCAATCAGGTGGCCAGGGATTTTGCTAAATACTGTTTTTGTTCAACAGCTGTAAATGTACATGCACTTATCGCCAGTTACCTCAGCTTCCTGGCTCCACATTCTGCTCCTTTTTGGCTCGCGCTGGAAGCTGGCTGTGTTGTACAAGTCCCAGCGATTATTTTGTCCTACATCGTTTGTCCACTTTTTACCTGCAAAGGAGGACACCTGTGTCTGGTGTAGTAAGTTCCAGTGTAGCTGTACAGATGTGGCCCCATCTACGCAAACTGTCTTGACTTGCGAGCTTAGCTCAACTTGCCTTCGGCATTACTGCAGTGTATCTCATATCCATGTTTAACATAAAGTTGGTATGTCAACATCGGAGCCATTTCTGTCTCAACTTAAACATGCCTGCCTGCTGGGTGCGCGTGTGTCCACAAGTTCACGGTACTTCTGCCTTGTGATGAAAGCTAGTTTGGCATGATTACAGCGACATTGCCCATTTGCGTTTTTGAGTGTATATATATATATATATATATACACTTCTACTTCTTCATTTTCATAATCTTGCTGCTGTAAATTGGAATGTCTGAATTGTGAGACAAAGGTTTTGTTTTTTTGCCATAAATTGTTTTGTGACTTTTTTTTTTTAACCATGTCAATCATAAAACTTTAGAAAAACTATTGTGACTGGGTGGGTGAGGGCATGGAGGAGGAATTTCTGCCTTCCAATGCAAAGTCTTTCTGCTCACAGGATGTGACAAGACCAAAAAATAAAAATAAAAATGGTGTCTTGCTCCCATATAGGCTACTCTATGGCAGTCCAGTACTTCCCCGGAGTAAATGAGGCCGTTTGCTGTAAATACTTATTTTGCGGATCTGAATATCGATCGGTCAAGTTACATTAGTCGATCACTGATTTTTGCACATAATGCCAAATATCTGCTGATCCCGATTCAGGCAATTAGATCGGTGTAGAGTATTAGATGTGGATAATGCTATGTACCCACATTAGTCTAAGCATGGCATTCTGATTAAATATTGCATTTGTGCAATATGAACTAAGACGGAAAATCAACCCGTTTGCATTCATTTCAGGGTGCGCCTATAATTTTCCCTCTGCCGACTCACGCTGAAAATGACATCACAATGCCAAGCGTGCTCAGCTTGCAAACATCACAGAAACAAGCCCAGAATACAGGTAAGTTCTGACTGGTCGTAACGTGAGCCCTTAGGCTTTTTTAGTTGACAGCAAGCGTCAAAATGGCCGCCGCCTCAGATGGTTAAAAATGGGTGTGTTTTAATGCTTAATATTCCACAATAGCGCTATCAATCAGAGTACCATGTTTAGACTAGTGGGGGTGCATAGACCGAAGAAAATTTTTGACCGGACTTCCACTTTAAATGTTGCATTTCCATTGGTCATGGTTTACTTGAGATCCTGAAACAATGCTCCCACCGTTCTTTGGCCAATTAAAATTGCTAACGCTGTCATTGTCAAGTGAAACGAGCACAAGGCTGTTGTCTGGACATGGAGGAAACACAAGATTGTGGAATTCACACGCATGGATCATGCAATGTGTTTACAATCATTGTAAATGTGACACTAATCTGTCTGTGAAAATCTATTTTTTTCATGACGGTGCCCATGGCGTTAGTTGGGGCAGCACAGATGTTGAATGACAGGCTTATCTGGCCATGGGAATGCTGCAAACGTGTTAAGTCGTTTGGGTAATCACTGATGCTCCGATGCCTGCCTGTTTTAGGTTTGCATTTTTTTGGGGGGGCTCTTTGTGAGGAAAAACAATTTACAATTTTCTGTCACGTGGCAAAATATTGTCTACAGCAGCATTTACCATGTTGAGCAAAGGCACCTATTTTGCACAAGTCTCCTAGCACACCAATAAAACTCTCGCAAGCATGACTGAAATTATTTTATCTCAAGTTACTCACAAATATATTTCCTCTGTCTAATCCGAGCCTGTTTAATTGAACACAAAGCATGCCTTATTCTGCTGTGTGAATGACATTTTAACAGGTGAATTTGACCTTCTGGCATCTTCCGTCAGATGATTTCAGATGACTGGTTTAAAAAGACTGATTGATGCTGATTGTTTCGTCTTGAGTTGAAACAAAAGTTACAGTCTACTGTACTGCAAACACCCGCCCCCGAACCCCCCCAAAAAACATCAAACTTGTCCACTCAGCCACATGTATGCGGTTTCTCATCTCATCAAAAGTATATCAGCAGGAACATGAGAAAGCAGTGGGCATGTACAGATCACACACACCGTATCATGAGAAGCACTGCTCAACTTTTACATGGGGAACGATGGTGTGTCAATGACAAATGGTGCACATCAAATTGTGGCAGCTAAGAAGGGTTTTCCTAGTTTGACTTTTAGTTTGACACCATTGGAACCTTTGAAATAATGCATCGGCCTTAATGAAAGGATTCATCCATTATGCAAAACGCAGTCCGCCAATCTTCAACGTTATATTTGGTGAGGGTCAGCCTTTAAGTTACACCACACTGTGCAGTTTGTATCTGCTTAGTGCCTGACAATTTGACACTTTTCTGGAATTAAATTGAAATACCTCTATTGTGGATTTTTTTTTCCCCCTCTCCTCCAATGCAACAGCATGCAATGTACATTGCACCACTGTGAACAGAACCCTGCGTGTCGGGCACAATTCATTAGTAGCCATAAACGTGATTTAATAATACTCGCTGTGCCCACATTAAACTGGCAGCGGTTTTAGTTCTTCCTGTTATAATTGATATGCAGTGACAAAAGGACTGCACCAATGGCTCGGAGTGCCGTTTTTCCTAATTAATCAGCTTGCGCTAAACAAACGAAACAGTAATAAGTGCAGCAGATGGACGAACGGACAGATGTTGCCGGCCGAAAGTTTACAACCTGGGCCTTCCATCAGGCCCATCTGTTGCTGCTGAACCCGGCACCTCCCTCTCCCCTCCTCCGCCGCCTGTGTTTTCCTATTCTCTTGCTTCTCTCATCAGCATCTATCACTGCACCCTTCTTCTCCCGAGCGGCCCCATTTAACCTCCTGCCTGACCTGCTTTAACCCTTGCCAGACAATTAGCCACTTATTGTCATATGTGAACGCAAGCTCAATTATCTTACAATTTGACACTATCTGCCGTCCGATTCAGTTGGTTTTATTGATATGGAGTACATATACCAGACGATGGTATTGCACATGAATCCAAGTTAAAGCAGCACTGTGATCATGCTATGAAAATAATTCTAACATCTTATGTTACCACCAGAGGCGATTGCTCTAAGACTGCAAGGGAAGCTCAGCTTCCCCTAAAATGTCAAAAAGTAAGTGATCAAATAAATGTGTGTACATACAATTGTGTATACATGTCATTGACTAAATATGCGCTACAACGCGTTCAACATTTGTTCTGAATCAGCTTCTTATTACTGGTTACGACGCGACTCTCATTCATTCCCGCAGTTTCACTGTGCTTGAATTGTGTGGACACTGAGCGTCTACAGCGCGGACGCTGGGCGTCTAGAGAGTTCAGGTTAGGTTGTCCCAATGCATTGAAAGGAGATGAGTCATTGGATAAATGCTTGTTTTGTCCCGCCCATCGGACGCTCAGCTTCTCTGGGAGTCTATGGACAGTGGGCGTTTATCGGCTGGCCCGGATGCTCAGCTTCTCTGCACAATGATTGGATGATCTGTCTGAGGCTGAATCTCTTTTTGATTGACAGCAAAATGAGCCAATCACCGATCTTTTGGTGTAGGCATCATGGGAGCATTTTTCAATTCTCATTCTGTTCCGAGTTGAACTGGAGACCTATTCTAATCATCTGAGCGACACTCTCTTTGTTGGAAACAACTAATCTTTTATTTCTGGTGGGTTTATTGTAGTTGCTGTAGTTGTAGGGCACTAATTAAGTCCCTGGAAAAGACGCCTTGTTGGTTTGACAGGGTCACAGATAATTTTCTGGAAAAGGAACGGAGAGTAGAATCCATGTGTATATATATATAAATCTCAATCCCGGAAGTGGAGCGCCCGGCATGAGCGTATCAAGTCGAATCGAACAAAGAACTACAAGTCCCAAAGGTCCAACCGGAAGTGGGCGCCGGCTGCAGCGCAATTTACTTCTTTAAGCGTCAGATTGCAGACGGACAAACATGACAACTATGCACAAATGAGCTAACTAAAGACACCCCTGTTCTAGCAACATTTTAGCCAACGCTGTTTAAATTGCCGATTGCTTCAGCAACTTTGTTCTTTGTCGTGTCATCCATTTTCTTCGCTTTGAAATGATCCATAGCCGTCTGTCTGAGGCGAGGGCGGACTACTGACGTCAGCGGTGTGCTTGGCCATTAATTAAATGGTATTTCAGACTCGACGTGCTATGATGATAGCTCAGTTTACGACTGCAAAACATACAGGTAACTTTGGTCTTGTCATTGGAACAATCTGGCAACTTTTTAAAAGTAAACTTTCCATTCATAAACTATTTAAATATCCGTTTTGGTGTCTCGGACACATTTTATGATGTAGGCCGAAATTGAGCTTCCCTTCCTTGACAGACCAGCATCCGCCACTGGTTACCACCTTACAAAAGAGTCCAATTTTAAAGGCTCTAAAGTGTTTTAACTGTGATAATTACATAACCTAAAGCAGTGGTTGCCAAGGAACCAATACTTTGCTCTCCAAGTACAACCTTCATGACCAAGATGAAAATAGATTTGCATAGTAGGCCCAAATGTTCAGGGAGACAGGTTCTCGTCCGCAGTATCATTGGAAGCCAGTCTAACATTAATTGCACTTTGAACATGAACACTTCACTTCAGTTTTGTTACATGAAAAAATCCTGAAAGAATGATCTAACTGTGATAGACTGAAAGGTTAAATGAAAACCAAAATGAAAATGAAAAACAAACAGTTCCTGAAGATACAAATCAAACTGTGCCAGTACTCCTCTCAAGAGATAAATGCAATTAATTTGCCTGCTACTTTACTGAAAAAGAACAATCCACCAGGCCAAACATGATCACAAAGCAGCAAAATTACTAAATGATGCAGCGCCTAAACTCGATCATCCAGGAAAGATTCAGTCACCACAACAGAATTTGCAACAGTCAATCAAAATACTATAAAATATTTCAATTCCAAAATCATTTCATTCTTTCAAAAGTATTGTGAAATCTGTTCACACCGAATCCTGCTGACTTCTCACTGCAGTCAGGCAAGTTCCCGAAACACCTGAAAGTTAGATGCCGTCAAGCCCCTTCTAAAAAAAGAGAACACTGGATCCCTCCCTTGTTTGCAAATTACAGACCCATCTCAAACCTTGAATTTTTATCAAGACAAACGTCTCAAAAAAGTGTTGTTGTTTTTTAATGAACTCAGCTTGAACTTGAACTCCAACAGTCTTTTTCATAAATTCCAATCATAATTCCGACCTCATCACAGTACAGAACCAGCTCTTATTAGCTGTAAGTACCAAACGATATAAGATTGAACACTGATACAGGAAAGGTGTCAGTACTAGTCGTGTTAGATCTCAGTGCAGCATTTGAGCAAATTGACCATAACATATTGTTGAACGGGTTGGAAACTTGGGTGGGATTAAATAGAACAGTCCAAAAATGTCTTACTTTCTTACTTGGAGCACAGGAGTCAACTTGTGACCATTGGAAATTTGAGAAAATGGTCATGACATGTGGGGTCCTTCAAAGATCAGTCCTTGGACCCCTTTTTGTTTAGTCTATGTATGTTACCTCTGGGTCAAATGCTTGAGAACACCAATGTTGGCCTTCACAGTTATGGAGATGGCACGCAACAATACCTATACTGTAATTGTCTCCAAACAACATCGGTTCAATTAATTGTATTGTGTCACTACCTAGAGTAAATCACCAACTGGATGAGCTGACATTTCTTTGCTCCTGAATGTTATTAACTGTACTGTTTTTAAATATGTGTAGGGGTTGTGTCTTCACAGGTGTGAAGCACATTGAGTTGTGTTGTATATGAAATAATAAATAAAACTGCTGTGCTTGATTTATGAGCAACAGGCAACTCGGTACTGCTACTTGTACTTCCAGCACCACAAGATTCAGCAGATGACGCTCGCCTTCCTGTTTGGGTGCCCTCCCCCCCACCCCCACTCCTTCTTTTTTCAAGTTCTCTCACATCGCCTGCACTTGCTCAGCCTCTCAGACACCCTGGCCCTCCTACCTTGGCTGTTTTTGTGCCCTCGTCCAAAAGGGACCTCCATCTGTCCCCACACTCGGCCTATTGTGAAGTGCCAAAGCCCAGCAACTTCCACAATGCAGTGGGCGGGCGAGGGGGGGGGCAGGGTAAACACGACAGCATCCAGATCCCATTAGAAGCTCTTTAACTTCCACACGCTATTACTGTGAGAGAACCCTGGGTGGAGAAGGCCCACCCCGTGTCCTCTTGCACACAATGTCACCTCTTGCATCCAGCCAGAGGTAATGAGCCTGCATGCGCGCTGTTTAGGATTATCCACGAGCTGCTGTGAAATGTCTTTCCGTTCAAGAATATGACATAAAACCTAGGGCAAAGTATGTGTTCCTCTTCCAAATTCTAATGTCACCATCAATTATTCAGTCTTTCGTCCACCGCCTGCTCCGAAGGCTTCTCCATTCCAGGGTTCTCCAAAAAACTCGGGCCCTCACATCCCGCTCGCGTGCATGCGTGTGACCCAAGAGGAGGGAGGGGGATCACTGTGTTGGGCCCAGCTTAAAGTCTGAGGGATTACTAGCACACAGACACTGATTAAAGCCTTCCATCCTCCTATGGCCCCATTAATACAATCTTAATCACAATGCTTTATCCCTCAATCTAGCTCCTATGGATCGGGGCCTTTTCATTTCAGTGGCCAGCCACTGTTGTATGGCTCGTGGATTAAGTATGCGCGGCACACGCAAACTCAGATATAAGCACAAAAGATGAATAGCAAGCTTTGTGCCGAACTTCGCAAATAGTTGAGATTTGAATTGTTGCTTATAAAATGTTGCAGCTTCAAGTAGAAGATCTGGGAGTCAGGGTTATCATCGTTTAAGATTGTCATCGTTGTCGTTAGTTTTTATTTCCTTTGGACTTCTGTTGTTCCAGTGTGTTTTAAGAGCAGGTAGTTTCATTTATTTGTAATGAAGAATTTGTTAAGTTCAAGATGGAAAAAAAGTGATTAAATATTATGTAATAAAGTTGCCCTTCCCTTGTCTAGACAGACATACAGGAATACCAAAATCAATACATTTAAAGTCAACCCCATAAGCTCATGTGTGACATTGAACGCTAAAAACAAATGACACGTTTGCTGAAGTTGCAGTTTTATAAACATAAAATGCAGTTTTGGGTTTTTTACTGCGTTTTTATTTGGATTTATTGATTACTTTGTATTATTTATTTGTTTGTTTTGGTGAATCTTGATAACCTTGCTGTGAGCAGATATCGGACATGACCCCTTCCTTTTCGGAGTTCCAGCCACAGGTCGCACTCTGCTGTCACCATAGCTGAGGAGGCTTAGAAAAGCTTGTTTTCCCTTCCGATTGGGACACTCAAGTTCAACCTGTATTGGAGGTTCCACTCATGGAATTAATATGCCCTAAAGTGAGCATTATATTACATTTTTGGTAATTCAATGCATATCATGCACGTATGATGGAAAATGCACTTCTCTATCCAAAAAAAACGACATTTGTCTCTCGGCTTCTTAAGAACCAAAAGCCGCTTACATAGTTGCAACACCTTGGGCTTCATCTCGGTCACCATGGTGATCAAAGGTCTACTCTGCGGTTTGAGCAGTGGCTTATTTGCATGAGACGGATCCACCCCCTGAAAACCAAGTGTTTTCAACTATGCTGTAATTCTTAGTCCTTTGTGTAACTTGATTAAAGATCGCTAAATAAAATTGATTGAGGCACTTGGAAATAGTTTTAAATTGTGAACAAATGTGTCATGTCTCCTTCAATAATTGTATTTGGTCAACCTCATTACTGAATCCAGAGTGTTCTCTTGAAATTTTTTCCATACACGATGACTTACATAATTGGAGGGGTTGGGGGGGGGTGTCTTGGATTTGTTGCTATTAATTTTTCTTGTATGTGGATGTATTTTGCATTTGCACATGATCCCCCCTATCAACACAAGAGATGACAGCAGAAATGCGAACTCATTATTGCTAAAATCATCTTTCTTATGGAAAGGCGATCTTGCATGCATTATACAGTCGGCCTGATCGTGCTGTATATTTGCATTTGGGGACTAATCTATTCATGCGGCAAAACAGCACAAAGAGGGTGTGCGCCAACTGACTCTGTCATTACTTTCTCACAGGCCAAATATCTGCCTGTGTGTGCAGCTATGTGTCCCTCCTATATGCCAAGACTGACACACAGGAGCCGAGAGGACAAAGTTGTGAATGAAGAGCAAGGACCCCGGTCACCCCTCGTGCCCTCGGCCTCCCTTTCCCCTTCTACGTTTTTCCCTCAGCACACTGCTCCCCTTTTCTCTCCGCCACCCCGCTCGCATGCTCTCACTCTCCTCTTTCTCCATTCCCAAATTGGCCCAGCTGTCCATCAGCCCCCCCACCTCCCGCACAGTTCCCCCAGCTGTCTGCCCTCCCCAAACGAGAGAACCCCACAACAATAGGGGTCACAGGTCAAGAGAAAGAACAGGCTGCACTTACAATAGACCAGTGGCGCCCTGTAAAACAATCATTCCCTTTTTCTCCGCAGCCTTTCAGTCCTGTTGCCTGAACTGGAAAAGACAAACCTTTGGAGAGCTATCTGAAGAGGGGGAACATTCTTTTGGACAACGGCCTCCGAGGCACCTTCCCCGTCAACAGTTGCTTGAAGGACCGCAAGTATCAACACTGTCGAATGCAGCGAGCGCGACGCAGCTGCACTCTGCCACCCCGTTCTTTGTTCACCTCAAGAGCCATCAAGTCCCTCGCCGTGCTCATTAAAGTCAAAACTCAGCCTTTTGACATTAGAGGAGTGATATAAGTGTGCTCGGAACTCAGCCAGATCATCCACGGCCAGTCTGAAAATACAGATCAGGATGCTGCAGACTGTCGCTTTACTTTATGCTCTTTGGGAGCCATTCTGTCCGACATGGAAACATGTTTGAAACACATTTTGCCGATGAATTTTTGCCCCACGGTGTTTTGTCAGGAGTTAGATGGGAAACTGGGACATGTGGGAGAGATGGCAAAAAAGCCTGCATGTGCCACATTCACCTGGTCTACTTGTGCTTTTTCCCATGGCCCACAACAGGGTGCCGCATGACCGGCTACACACTGCAGAAAAAGACCGTCAAGTTCATCGTGCACACTCGCACATACTACTGCGGATTTCTTGTTGAACTCCAATAAAAATGTAAAAGAAAAAAAGATGGTGAAAAGCAACTTTTAAAATGTGAGAAACATGAATACATTGGGAAAGCCAAGATGCCGCTTTTGTTACCATGACAAAAATGGAGTGTGGTTTGTTTTTCATCTGTAGCAAAATTGTAGATTAGCGCTAGCTTTATTATTTTATTTTTATAGCAAAATTATAAAATAATACATTAAATGGCCATGCTGTACATGAATGTGCAGTCCTTGCGTAAATACATTTTAATTTTAAATATTTTTTTCAGTAGTCACTAAAATATCTGTAGTTTTTTTTTTATAGAATGGATTTCATTTTTGTGAGAATACTGCATGGAAGAAAATTGCACAGGGACAAACAAAATATTGCAATGGAAATGGCATATAATACTGTATAAGAATATTTATTCAATTAAGTGCGAAACAGCCAAATATTTACACCAATGACACCCCAAATTAGTGACACCAAATGAACGATCACCCAAAAGACCTCAAATAAATAACTTAAATACAGTACAGCTGCCAGGGACTGTCTAATAACAAACCAAGAAGACAATTAAACAAAACAGAAAACAGTGCTGAGAAAAGGCAGTGTTTTTTTTTTTTAACCAAGACAGTATCCAAATAAATATTAAATACAAATATAAATAAATTCATTGCTTTACTTATGGTGAAGTGGTCAAGGCCTCAGTGCACAAGTCAAGATGGATTAAAGGTTCCGGTTGTTTGTTTTCTTGGTTCAAATTTTTGTGATGCTTGACTGTAGACTCCAACAGCGCTGATCATCCACAATTCAACCGAAAAACTGCTGAACTAACCCGAATAAATAAAATATCAAAGATGAAAGCTATCAGGTTGATGAATGCAAGGTGATCAGTCTCTCTCTGAAAGATGGCTGCTCTCTCACCTGATCACACCTCCTAAATGCAAACCACTGCAGTCGCTATAACCCGAGATGGGCAACTGGCTACAACACTCTGAATAGCCCCTTGATTTTTTCCCACCCACCCCAATCCCCCGAAATTTTTTTCATTTATTTTATTTTATTTTATTTTTACAAACCAAAATAAATCTTCCTAAATGCTGACAAGTGTTCAACATACGTTCTTCATGAAAAAAGTGAGGAAATAGGCTATAAAAAATCCCAGAGAAAATGGGAACATCCAAAGTATTTAAAAAACATTTGTTTAAGGGAAAAAAATCTTTCAATATGAGAATGGATTGGTACCAAAATGCAAATATGCAGGGGTTTACTGTATTTTTAAGTTGTTGTATCACAAATCACCGCTAGATGGCAGACATCTTAGTTGTGTTTATACAGGGTCTCTATACTACCGTATCAGTAGGCCTGATCTTTTTGCAAATTCAAAATGATATGCAGTACAAACATAGTACCTCAATAATATAAAAAAAATTGAGCCTGTTGAAAACATTGACAAAATTAGTTCTTTTGCTTCATATTGGTCACTTGTTCTGCAGTTTTTTGGACATCCTCGAATGTTCATTTTTATACATGAGGGCCCTTTGAGCTGAGGAAAAAGTTAAGTTTGTGGTTATTATGTTGTTTGCTTTGAACCCTTTGTTGTTGAGTGAGGAGAGATGCTTTAACAAACCTCTTATGAAAAATGCAATGAATTAAGAGCACATATTTTGCACATCGCCATATTTTAAATTGTTTTTTTTTGTCATACACCGGGTTAGGAAGTGCGTGGTCTTAGGCCTCAACAGTAGCACTGATGAAAAATTGTGGCCCCGACCAGCACTGAAATTGCCCATCCCTGCTTTATACAGTCAGTGAAGGCCATGGAGGGCCACTGCCTTCACAGCTTTGGTCCGCTTGGGTCTTTTCACATGGCACCCATCTGAGAGGCCAGCAGATGAGAGGAAGTGAAGGAGTCAAAGGCCACGTCCAGGGGCAGCTCATAACGGGACGCCTGAAAGAGCGGGTGGCCCTGATGCCCACCAGGTAGGCCGGCACTTGTGGACGCGGTGTAATGCTGGGATGGCAGGTAATGGGCATGGTGGCCCGTGTGGCTGGTGTAGTTCCTCTCGGAGTCTTGGGGCGAAGGCTCCTGCTTCAGGGCAAAGTTGCCGCTGATGCTGAGGGGGGGCGTGAGGGGCCCGTCGTACGGCGGGGTGCCGCTGCTGCACTCGTTAGGGGAGGGGTTGTCAAACGCCTGGCCCGCCTTGAATCCCTTCATGTGGAGGAGGTGGGATGCCTCCAGGGAGCCGTAAGGGGGGCTGGGGAGCCCCGGGGACGGGTAGCTGAGGGCATGGCCGACCTGACCCCCCACACCGCCCAACCCAGGTCCTCCACACTTGTCCTCCAGCTTGTTGATGAGTAGCGGCGCGGGTCCCAGCTGCAGGCAGCCGGCCACCAGGTTGCTGGTGGGCTGTGACAGGCCCTTACACAGCATCTCCATGAAGCCGTGGCTCTCTGGAGACTGGCCGTTCTCCAACACCTCCGACAGCGCCCAGATGTAGTTGCGGGCCAGCCGCAGCGTTTCGATCTTGGACAGCTTCTGTGTTTTGGAGTAGCAGGGCATCACTCGGCGCAAATTGTCCAGCGCGTCGTTCAGCCCGTGCATGCGTGAGCGTTCCCTGGCGTTGGCCTTCATGCGGCGGGCGCGGAACCTCTCCTGGCGAGCTTTGGTCATCTTCTTCTTCTTGGGGCCTCTCCTTTTGGGAGCCATTTCTCCATTCGGTCCGCTCACCTCCTCCTCCTCCTCCTCTTCCTCTTCCATGTCCTCACTGCCCAGCTCGGAGCAGGAGTGTCTGCCCGCCTCCATCAGGACGTGGTGCCCACTCATCTCTGGGCTTTCCTCGCCATCCTGCGAGCTGCCGTCTTCCTCCAGCCAGGTGAGGGAGCTCACCAGCTCACTCATATCGCCGCTCTTTCTAAATGGCTTGGTCATCATTTTGCTCTGAGCAAAGACAGGAAAGTACACACAATCAGTCGGTGAATCCACAACAACCTGGAATCACATTTAGAATATCTGCTTGGGACCTAATTTCAGCACCGCACTGTGAACAGCTCTTTCGTCTCTATGAGCTGCTGTCTGAGAATCAGTCCAATTTCCGTTTTGTGAAGTGTTTTGCATTACAGTATGCTGAGATGAGTGTAGAAAGATGTGCTTTAAAATCAGGAGAAGGTAGATGCTTGTGCTGGGGTCGTCAAAGAGACGCTGTTAATCTGGGACACGACAGGATTTAGCCAGCAAATAAAGCCCAACGATTAAAACTGGACAACATGTAAATCAACAAGCCTTGACACATGTTGACCACTCTCTGAGAATACATTTTGGTTTTATTTTTCTGCCAATTTTTTTTTTTTTTTTTTTTTGCCGATCGAGATTACTTAACATGTTATATACAGTGTTTTGTGTTCTCATTACTCAATGCAAATATTACAGAAAAGTTT
>JAKGUB010000284.1:24205000-24357500 GCA_026261675.1 Hippocampus mohnikei | reverse complement strand
GGTCACAACTTCTCACTAGGATGCAATATGAATTGTCGTTCTTCTCGGAGGAAACATCTATGTTGAAGTATCTGTTACTTGAAGGGTTTTAAAACACTGATGCTATTTGTTAGCCTGTTTAAGGATTTTTTTTCCATCGTTTGTTAGCATTAAGCTCAGCAGCGTTTCCTAATGCAAAGCTATGTGGGTTTTTAAAAAATGCACAACCTTCAATTGTTTTACATTTACTTTAACGGCAAGATTCAACTGCGAATGACATTAATCACATTGTAGCCTCTTTTTTGAAGAATTGTCGACTAGGTGCCAAACTACTATTTGTTGGAAAGTGAGTTGAGTTCACTGCCACCGTAAAAGCGCTCCTATCTCACATTTTTGCTCTCATGTCAAATGAAACCAAACCAGATGACAGCTCGAATCTTGAAAAGTTTATGTCTGATGACTCATATATATCAAGGCAGCCCTGTATTTGGTTTTCAAAAATTCTATACATCTATACATTTATTATCATTCTACTTTTGAGTTGTTGTTTTGAAAGATTGTCAAAACAGGGGAACTCATGTACCAACTTTTTAATGACTGCTGTTGCTAATAATTAAGATAACCCCCTTCCTTATGACAAAAAACAGAAAAAAAGGAAAGGAAGAATCAGTGCCACAAGTGAGTTGTCTCTCACTCTTGTCCCCAAGGGGCTCAGAGTGAAATGGGAGGGATCCTTGCTCTTTGCTGACAGATGGGTCCTTGTTCCTGGCTTTTTCTTCATCTCCCTCTTTTGCTAAAACACAGTCACACTCACACACAGCAAGACTGCACGAACACAATGGGAATTAAAGCTCTCCACACACATGCACCCTGCACTGCTGCTGAAAGCTGAACCCCAAGTAGACATCATAAAAGATGGCGCGAGCGGGGTGGGCCGTGGTAAGGGGTGGGCTGCATGCATGGCACAAAATGAGGAAGGCTGCGTGATGCAAAGGCATTGTTATTCACTCTGGAGGAAAGGTTTTTGGCAACAAATTTGTACACATGGTAGAAAAACTCGCACACTTGGACTGTCATTTGGGAACAGTATTGTATATACAGTATGTTTATATGTATGTTATGAAGTCCCTTGGTAAAGATTTCTCTATATGCTGTTCAGTGAGGCTGACTGTGATCCCATAGGCAAGATGAGGCAGTATGATTTATGTAACTCATTTCATACACAAAGCAACATGATACAAGCAAGCGATCAACACCTAAAAGCATTTACAAACAGCTAAAAACATTCACAGCCATATTAAAGAGAACAAACGTAGCTTAATAAAAAATACTAAAAGAACAAACATTGAGAATGTTTTCAAAACATTTAGAAGTAAAACATTTTAAGTCATTTAAAAGCAAATGCAGCTTTCAAAAAAATACTTGAAAATCATACAGTGAAATTGATTTTAAATGCCTAGGTATGGGTGGTGGGGGGTATATAACTGGTTTAAAATCATTTACACTTTAGACTTTTACACTTTAGACTTTCCTGAAGGTGAAATTGATCACACACACACACACACACACACACACACACACACACACACACACACACACACACACACACACGCGTGAGCACATACATGTGAACACGCACAAGCCCAAAACGATTGTTGCATACCACAGCAAGTTACACCAAGTCTGTCTGGTGAACTGTGCAATAGCAAAGTGCAACTCACAAAGATATCCACATATGTTTTCTGCAACTCTAGCACTTTAATAAGATTCTTCAAAGTGTGTTTTGGTAAGATCCTTCATGATCCGGGGCAATATGAGCAGATTGTTTGCAGCTTATACCATCTTCCTTTGGGCTAATGGATTTGGAAAACATTCCAGTCGCGCAGATAGCAACAGAATGGGAATCTGGCTTGAGGGCAATCCTCACTAAGTGGGGAGAGAGCCATTCAACAAAGGTGCCTGTGGTTTCATATTCAGGATACTTTACAGCCTCCGTCCCAGGACATCAACAGTGTTTTTGGGTGTGCTGTTGGAGGGGGCAAAAGAGGGGGAGGAGGATCCATCTGCCACGCTACCGGTCCTGAGGGAGACGGGCATATCCCAGGGGTGTTTTGGAGAGAGGGGGCTGAAAGGATTACACCCAAGCACTAATCAACGGCGGTAATCTGCAGGCCCCTATACAAAAGCCGATCCAAACAAGAGTTTGGGACAAAGCATCATAGCTGGGTGAATGCGTGCTGTACATTCGGTCAAATATGGAGGTATGCATATTGTATTATATGCGGACGATGTTGAATGGGGAGGCTCAATCCACTGTGGAGGTGTGATTGGCAAAGACCCACAGCGTGTCTGTGATCAGGTGCGAGTATCCCACAAGTGGCCCCGTCTGATTCCCAGTGTGACCATTATGCAAATGTGGCAACACGACAGGCTCGCAACATAAATTAGACTAACTGACAAAAGCACTTGACTAATACGTTCACGTTGTCCTGTCGTTTACCTTAAAGTGTGTATGCCAATATACGAAAAATGCTTCAAAAATTGGAGTGATGGCCAATTGAAGCAGTATATTTCATGCTGCAGTCCTGGACAAAACCTTTGTCACTGACTTTGTCACGGCGGGAGACTACTAAGGTGCATATGCTTGGCTTTTGTCTTGGCACAAAGCAGGATATCACTTTGCAACTTGTTTCACGCTCCCTTGGCAGGATGGTTTTGATGTCTGGGCCTCATGGATGGGGTCCGAGACTCTTTGCGGTGGCTTTAAAGCTCCACTGCTGGCTAAGATGCTGCTTAATAATGCTGCCAGTCCTCCGGGGCACAGGGAACTGGAGCACCCTGGCCTGCAACGACTCTACCTCCTGCAGGATGCCCATTGGCAAGCCTGCCGCTAAGCTCCCGATCCCATTGCCTCATTGTTTAGCAGGCCCCGCACTGCCAATATTAAGCCCGGCTAATGTGATCTAGAGGCAGCTGGAGCAGCCCCGATTATTACCATGACACAGCCAACCGAGGGGTGTAATATCATTAAAAATAAATCAGGTGGTTTGGAGATTTGCTTGAGCATGGGGGTGGGAGGCGAGGGGGGCTTTGAATGGCATTAGGTGGGAGAACTGCCATAATTTCATTAGCCAGTGAGAATATCTCAGAGGATCTGTTGAAACGTTTCCTCCAAGTTACACTAATTTAATTTCTCCTTGCACTCAACACAGACTGAATAAAGAGGAATTTGTGATGGTACCTTTCCGAATCAACGGTCAAGTAATGCGCCTAAATATCACAACAGGATTAAAATTCAATTTGCCAATTAAAACAGAGTGGCAATCTTTCTGAAACCTGCCATACGATACTGTCATTGATGTTACTAGCTTCTTGTGTTGGATTATTGAGACAAAAGAAAAAAAACTTGAGGCTTCGCTGTTAATCTTCCTTAGAGTGCTTGACATTGAGCTGTCTGCTCGGCAGACTCTCCACAATCAGACAGCCAATGAATAGACATCAATACCAAGCTTATCTACACCCTGACCAACTTGTCTCTTCTGTTATATTTCATTATATGAAATTGGGGTGGTTCATAGTGAAGCTGAATATTTTCTTTCCTCATTTTACTATTGCTGTATATTTTTGCACAGGCCATGATTGCCAGGTCACAACAAATGGCATTAGTCTCACAGCGTGGCCTTTGCTGTTGCCTTTGTTTGGGGTTTAGCACACATAAATACGGTGATTTCAAGGTCCATTGAGTGTGCGACTGATTGCGCCCCAAAGTGACGCTCACCTTCATTAGATAGATGGATAGATGGATAAATAGATTGATAGATAGACAGAATGCCTGGTGGGAGTTTGTTCCTGCAACACAACAGTGACCTCTCGTGGTAACATGTCAAACTACAATGTTTGAGCTCTACGCCCTCCCCAGCAGTGTTCTCTTTCATTATTTGCAAGGAACAGAAAAAGTCTCGGGCACACCACCAAACAAAAATGTCACAAAACGTGGATGCACAGATTAGTTTTGCACCTTCGGCCGTCAAGTGGAAAAGCATTTAATTGTTCTACCTATCACTATATGTCACTGGCATGGATAAATGAAGAGGTAAAAAAAGAAATCATTTTTGGACCCGTTAGATGAAATTCGATAATGGCCCGCTCGGCACCTGCTGATTTCTGTTGCGTAACGTGCCGCGGCACACATGATTGGGAATTACTGCAATATGATATGTGCATAGCAAACTACCGATGTCAACATACAGTACAGGACACTTTATACTCGCGCGGATTCAGCTATTGATGGATTTATATTCTAAATATTTTTAAATGCTTTTTTTGTATTTGTATTTAGTTTTTGTTGTAGTTTTTTTGCCAGGTGCGGCAGGTTCAAACTCCCTTTTCATGAAAAACTCCTCCAAAGAAAATGGGGGGAACAGGGGGGTATTCCTCCACCCCCCACTGCATTTCAATGGGGCACTGCAAAGACATGTTATCAGTCATGTGAAAAAAATGCAAGTACCTCAGCTGCTTTGTTTGTGTAGTGTCATAGCCTTAAAAGGCTCATCTAGGCCATTATCATACCAAGATGGGGATGCTGGCAGAAATTCAAAGCCAGACCTCAGTTGTGCATTGAATCATTTAGCCACCAGAGCCCCAGGGAGCACGAACTGTGGAACCCCACTATATACGGGGTTAGGCGCTGAGCTCAACTGTGAATGGCCTCTTTCCACAAATCATTGGTGCTCCAATAAAAGTGATTATAATTGCTTATATTAAATGGTAAATGGAGTGCACTTACAGTACATATAGATATCTTTATCCACACCATCATGTTCATCCACTCTCTCACACACACACACACACACACACACACACACACACACACACACACACACACACACACACGCATACAGTACACTAATCGGCAGCTTCTGATATGCAAGGCGTTGCCAGGCACACTGGGAGAAAATTAGGTTTCAGTGTCTTGCCTAAGGACAGTGGACAGTCAAGTTGTGATTGGATGCGTGTGTGATGGCGGACCTTATGCATGCTTCACTGTAACTGTAATTTTGTGTGGAGATATGGGCTAACACCTCTAAGAACAACACTCATCCTATTTTTAAATGTCATAAAAAGATCTGTATCAACATCATTCATCAATAACACTAGATAGAACCAACCATTGCACTATTGATCAATTTAAAATGTTCAAATGTTGTGATTTAGTTGAATTGAAAACAGCAAATAAAGTACACACTCATTTGGAACAAGGATTAGGATGAGATATGTTTTTGTTTTACTTTTTCCTACTCCTTTTTTCTGTTTGGTTATGTTCAAATGACCTCATCAAGTAACCAATACAAACTGTTAATAGCAGCAAAAAATAACTAAAAACATTTGAGTTGAGTGACACCACATCTTTACAGCCTCACCAAGTCAACAATGCAAAATTAGATTTCACAGTGAAGTATATAAAAAAAAATATTGACAGAACTATAAGCTTCCCTTCCCAGCCTGCTTCTTATTCCAAACCTATGCTTTGACTCACTCCCTCTTCACTTGTTCCACGTATCCACCCCTGCAGTCCCTGAGCATCATGCATCATCACCTGTTCCTTTCCCTTAACCCAGTTCTCCATCGCACTGACATCCTTTAGTCCGTAGCTCTTCTCATACAGTCCAGGCAGCCCGGAACCGATTAGGAATGGCTCCTAAAAGAGAAGCCTCTGCTAAGAACTCACCTTCACCAGTGGCTCAGCCCAAACTGGGCCCACCTTTTCCTCTCCTACCTACAACTCCCGCAGCACCAAAAGCAGCCCTGGAGATGAAACTTAGAATGCTGCGGCCATCAGATTCACCGTTTGACCCCAGTACTTTGGAGGTGAGTGACTTTAATCATGCACCTGTCTTAGTAGTAGATAGTACACTCTACATATAAAGAAACAATGGTAGTTTGTCGTCAGAAGGTGTGGAAAGCACACAAGGTGATCATTTGTAATGTAACACATGATGGATGAAGATGGCAGCAGCAACCTGTGCTAAAATAAGAACTAGGGCACCAGGAGTGATGCCATCAGTGTCTTTTGAGGCTGTTGCTGTCACAGTACATGTGTTATCTCTTTTATCGGGCAGGCAATACTATTATATTCATCCTTTATTTGTCTTTTTTGTGACAAATAGGGACACAGAATAATGTAAGCGTTAGCAAATAACATTCCTGTCTTAGAAATGTAAATCAGATTTTTTCCAATGGAAAAAGGGTGGTATACTGTATCCACAGGACAGCGCAGCATATCCTCCTTTCTGTGCTGTTTTCGTGCTCTGACTAAAACCATGTCGAATATCAAAATATTGCTTTGGTGCCATTTTATGGTATCTTGTTGCCAAGGAACTACGTTTAAGTGAGAAAAGAAGCTCCACTTAGTTAAGCCATCGAATCGAATTGTCCAATAGAAAAAAAGAGCTTTGCCGCCATCTTTGTGAAGGCAACTCTAAACCTCCTGGATGGCTGGGGTTGTCAATTACTCACTGATTTTCAGTATCAGGGGAACGGAGTATTTTAGCTCTTATTCTGCCTGCTGTCTAAGTGGCAAACATAAACAAAGGATTAAATACAACTGAACTGGAATCGGCCAATGATTTTGTGTAATCTTACTGAGTAATGTTATGGTAAATGGAATGCAATTTGATTGCGCTTTATCTTTATGTATTTTTTTAATACAGTGCATGATGTATGTTTCCTCATACTAACTGCATGGTGTGACAGTAAATGCATATAAGAGGCAAAGAAATCCACTTCTACTCATGGCGCACCCGCTTGGCAAATGTTGTATATAATATGGCTGTCATTTTGCATGACCATCTCCTACATTGCAAATTCCATACATACGTGCTCTACTTTTATTGGACAGACCGAAATAATTTATATGCGTGCGCCACTATTAATACATGAAAATCTAGGCTTTTTTTTCAGTGTATTATCATTTGTAGTACCGTATTCTTTACTGGCCATTTCTTTACATTTAAATCTATGTTACCCGTTCCATGCTCAGGGTTAGTTGTCAAGTTATTGTAAATATATACACTGCTTCACCACTTGAAAGAGATACATTCATTCACAGAATATTTTGTCTGAGTTATATTCAACGATCAAACATTTGTTTATTGTCTCTCTTTTGTTACTATTCACTCGTTTGATAATTCAAGAAGTTACATCCCAGCTATCTTCAGGCAGTAGGCTGGGTACACCTCAACTGGTTGCCAACCATACGTGTGGCCCACATAGACAATCAACCGGTCACGCTCGCAATCACACCTAGGGGACAATTAAATATTCCAGTAGCCTGCCATGCATGTTTTTGGAATGTGGGACAAAACCCGGAGTACCGTGCCACCAATTATAATCATCTATTTATTTTCATTTATTATTGCATTGTAGTTCTAGTATTACAATTTTATTAGTTACTTTATTTATTTATTTGACAACTTGGAACACAATGTGATTTGCATTGACTGTGTGAAGATATTCACTTATCTCCAATGCATTAAATTATTTAATGAAATTAGCGAAATGCTTTGAGAATAAGATATTATTTAATTTATGTTTCTAAACAAAGGAAATTGGGCCGAATGTTTGTTGGAGGTCAAAATGTGTCACGCATGTGTCTTTTTAGTTGTTTACATTCGCCTCAAATTTGAGGTCGAAATCTGGGACAAAGTCCATCCATCCATTTGCTAATCAGCGTATCCTCGCAAGGGTCGCGGGCGTGCTGGAGCCTATCCCAGCTGACTTCGGGCAGTAGGCGGGGTACACCCTGAACTGTTGCCAGCCAATCGCAACAACATTCGAACTCCAACCAGAGAAAACCCACGCAGGCACGGGGAGAACATACCAACTCCACACAGGAAGGCCGGAGCCCGCATCTAACACTGCACCTCTGCACTGTGAGGCGAACGTGCTAACTAGTATCTCCAGTTCCTCGAGAGCCATATCCTGCCTGTTGGGCTGTTTTAGATCCCTCCCGACTCCAACACACCTGATTCAAACGATCAGTTCATCAACACGCTCTGTCGAAGCCTGAAACGACCATGATCAATTGAATCAGGTGTGTTGGAATAAGGAGAGCTCTAAAAGAGGCAGGATATGGCTATCGATGAACCGGAGTTCTCTACCCCGGCAATAAAAGTTCGTGCACTAACCAAATATGGCTCCTCTGCCCGACGTCACGATGATGATGTCATGACGTCGCTTTTTTTTTTTTTTTTTTTTTAGTCCTCACCCCGCCCTTGGTAAAGTTAAGGCATCACTTCTACGTGACTCGCGCAAGCAGTCAGTGTCACATTCTTTCTCTTGGACACACCTTAGCCGTCTTAGACATGGTGAGTTTTCTCTCCGTTCGACACAAATAACATAACCTCGTTTAGCAATGATTGATTCAGATGTCGTTTAGTGGTCGATGGACCAAGTGTTGGCGTTTCCAAATGCCGTTGTGCTCGCCGCTTGCTAGCGGAAGTGCAACTTTTTCGAAGCTAATGTTAGCGTGTAGCTTCGATGAAAGAAGCGATCACACTATTACCTGGCCAGAAAAATACCTTGTAAGAATTGTTTATTTTGATAATGCTCAACATGTTTGTCACAGTCCATTTTAGTAGCCTAACTATATAACGGGGCGAATATGTTTCAATATGGAGTAAACCGCTGCTAACATTGCTTTGCGTCGTTGCAAATGCCAAACCATTTTCATCTCGCCCAATCGTGTTTCTTAACAGTCTGACTTCTCGGACGATCAAATTCAAGGTGAGTACTCGGCATTTAGTTTTATTTATCTTTGATGACCACGCTTTTTTGTGCATGCTGTCATTGTGTTTCGTTTCCGACGGCACTTTGCCCCTTGTCGCCACTGTCTCCCTGCTTGAGTTGTCTTCCTCCTGTCACAACAGACGCGCTTTTAATTTCCTATTCTTATTTCCTTCGCACAGTTTCATCCCTTTCCACTTGCAAATGCTTGTTTTTTCACAGATTGAGTTTAACCTGGAACAGATTCGTGGTAAGTCCGTAGAGGACTAAAATGTTGGCTAATTTGGGATTTGGTTTGCATGTTCACATTGACGGATTTGTTGTTGATGTGATTGCGGTGCTTTAAGCTTTTTTGCCACGTCTAAGTCGTTCACATGCGCCATAAAACAAGACCAAAGTTGGTAGCTGTGTTTGCAATGCTGTAATGCCAAAAAAAGTCATGTGCAGAGTCTTTTGTCATTCCTGGTTTGTGTCAGGTTACCATAAACTGTGGCTCATCAATTCCAAGACATTCATTCTCAAGCGCTTCCCCTTTTTTGGTGCTGCACAGAGTAATGTGCTGTATACTTGAACACCGTTGACATAATAGGCCGTGTTCCTTCTTGCACTCTCCTCCTCCTTTCCTCCACTCCTCCATTACCAAATATGGTGCTGGGGAAAAGTTGTCTCATGCCAGAAGGGAAGAGGCGCATTCCTTTGAACAGGGGGAAAAAAACTCACAACACTGCCCGAGTGAGTTGGGCTTGGTTTTTGCTTGGCCTGACTTCCTGGCATGTTTCACCATTTTACATCTTACTTATCATATTGTCATATACTGTATTATCCTATAGGTTTGCTTTAACACGACCTATTTTTAAATGCACTGGATGGTAATATAAAAGCAACATGTATCTCAGCAATGGAGCTTGTCTGATAAATGGCTAAACTAACACTGAATGCATTTAGAAACAGCTTCATGTTAAACAGCCCTCTAAAATATTGATGACCAACAACTCTGCCAGGAGTCTTGCTGAATCCCAATAAAGTAAAACATTTCACCAAACACCAGTGTTCTCTACTCATTAAATAAATCTTATTTGCTCAAATTGTATTTATATCAGATGAACAGATAAGAGACATTTACAATGTAGGCCTGCTGCCGGTAAGGGTTAATTTTTAATCCAATTCATTAATTATATTCCCTTGAGGAAATTACATTCAGAGCAAGCTGTGTGCATTTTCAGATTGTTGACATTTTATTGCCGCTGTGTTGTGATCATTGTAATGTTAAGTGATGGTGCCATTCAAGTGTTTCACTGCCCTGTGGAGCGTTGCTGCAAGGTTGTCTCATGCAACAGAGCGGATTAAAGTATTGAAAAGCATCTTTGTTGTAGAAACGGAACTTTCAAGCATTACCTGAGATGCTCAACGTTGCTTTAATTTTTTTCCCTTCTTTTTACCAGTATGTGCACTCCCCGGGTCATCTTGGTTTTCAATGCTTTTGATATCAAATGCTTCTATCACTCTGTATTGTTTTTTTATCCTGCATGATGTCATAACAATGTAGTTTTCATTCATCATTCTCTTGACCTAGCATATTTTCCAAACACATGCATGTCCGAGTATTTTTGTTTTGTTTTGTTTTTTTGGAGGGGTGAATTTCATCCTTCCTTGAATGTGTTTTCTTTTACAGAGTTTAAGGAGGCATTCCTGCTGTTCGACAGAACAGGCGAAGGACTGATCTGTTACAGCCAATGTGGGGATGTCATGCGCTCCCTGGGACAGAACCCTACCACTGCGGATGTCCTCAAGGTCCTAGGAAACCCCAAATCTGAGGGTGAGATAGGCTTGTATGCAACTCCCTCCTAGTTGTTGGGCTTGAATATAAATTGGGGGCTTGTCATCTTGGAATAGACGTGATTGACTTTGCGAGTTCTCCTTGTGTTGTCAGAAATGAACAGCAAGATGCTGGACTTTGAGAGGTTCTTGCCCATGCTCCAGACCATCGCTAAAAATAAAGATCAGGGCTCCATGGAAGACTTTGTGGAGGGACTTCGTGTCTTTGACAAGGAAGGCAACGGAACAGTAATGGGCGCAGAGCTGCGCCATGTCCTCACCACACTCGGTAAGGCTTGCCTCTGTTAGCCTAGCATGTGCTGCTCTCAGGACCTTTCTGAACAGAATTAGGAAGTTTATTGGTTGCAATTATTCATTTTATTCATTATTTATTTTGTGCCACTGTGGTCAAATATCCGTTGATTAAAGAGTTGCAGCGCAGTATTCAATAGACCCTGTATTGTGTTTTGTGTTGTTTAACATTAAGCCAAAAGGAATAGCACAAAATAAAGCTGTGTGGTTGTTTTGAATGAATCACCTGTAAATTTGTTTGTTTGGTGTTTTGTTTGACAGTAAAAGTCAACTGCTTGAAGCCTCTTTAAACGAATGTTCGCTGTCTGCTGCTTATTGTGAATTGCATTCACCGCCGCCACACGCTGCTCGTAGCTCAATTATTTTTTTTCTGCTTGCACATCAAAGCAAAAAAATTGGCTCATATCTAAAAAAAATGGTATCTCAAGGCACCACTTCATCAAACCAAAACATTTCTATTTATATGCACCGTGAGTGTGTGACCGTAAATTGCCGCTTTGTTTTCAGGTGCCAGTGAAATATTTTGCTGTTGACTTTCAGGTGAGAAAATGACAGAAGAAGAAGTGGAGACTCTTCTGGCAGGACACGAAGACGCAAACGGCTGCATCAATTATGAAGGTGAGATTGAGGGGTGGAAATGAACAGGAAGGGAAATATTTGAAGAAGCAAATGTTGTGACAGTCCTAGCCCCTTATCGTACTGCACTTTATATGCTCTCATGAAATCTTCTATAGCTCACGTGTTTCATCTTGGCTTGACATATGGGATTGTTTGAAATGTGATAGACAACACGGGTGCGATGTGTAACATGTTCTCTAATACGTGGTGACTTAACTGCTTTTGGACCACTGAAAGTGTGTAACTGTTCTTCCTCCACAGCGTTTGTGCGCCACATCATGTCAGGCTGAGGCCGGTACGGGCACAGGGTATAGAGCGAAGTGGCACGACCAAGGCTTTGCTGCTTCCTAGCTTTTCTATAATGATGATAATAATAATAATCAGCTCACCATAGGCCTCCCTAACACTTAGGAGTGTAGATGGTGGAAGTTCAAAGTTGAGTGAACCTGTTGGTGTGTGTGTCTGGGGAAAGCCTTGTGGTCTTTCTCTGTTAGTTGTGCAGCTGTGGGCCGACTGGCAGCCATCTGCTGTTGCGCGTTTCTCCTGCAGCCGTCTGTCTTGGCCCCTGGCTGCAGCATGCCCACCTGCATGTGTCCGCCGGGCCCCCCCTTCAGGTTTCTGAAGGGGGTGGGGTTGTGGACGCACAGGCAAGCGGCTTGTGTTATTCATGGAACGCCCGCTGTCAGCCCATCGCTACTGGTGGCTGTGGAGATGACACGGCAGCTCCTCATTTGCATGCCAGCGGCGCTTTGAAACGGCTTTTCTTCTCTGTCGGTGTTGTCAACTGTAGGTGTTGCTCTTTTCACAGAAACACTCAACTAGGCCAGTTAGCTATCACTTGTCGGCTTTTCGAGTATTTCTTTGGGAGAATGGACCAGTTACGCCCCCTCTCCTTTTTTCCCCCCCTACTAACAGACAACTGCAAAGAGTTGCACTTGCGCTAATTGTTTCGCCCCCTGTGCTGAAGAAACCTGAATTTGTCTTCTCCCCTCTCTCTGCATCTCGGCTGGAGGAAAGCACTTCTCTAACCAGCTCTTGTTGGATCATAGACATGGCCAAATGCTTTAGCTGCACAAGAGAGAGAGAGGCACAATTACTTCACTTCCTTCTCTGACTTCAGTGTCCTCTTGAACACTTTACTTTTTTGTTGTGAGCTCAGTATGGGGGGAAGCACGTCGGCATGCACTTCTGACATGTTTTCTCTCTCTCTCATCTCTCCTCACAGAACTGGTCAGGATGGTCATGAACGGCTGAAGATGAAAAGAATCACTTTTTTTTTTCCCCCTCACCTTTTACCCTGTCACGATTTTTTGACTTTGTTTTGCAGTTAGATTTCTACATCCCTACAAGCTCTTTGCCATGGATTTGATTTGTCTTAAGCCAAGACCTTTGCTACTGCTGACAAGTACAACATACTATACAAGACTAGTATGAATGCATTCAGTAAGGAGTCTTAAAACTTGCTTTGTTTGACACATTCCAAGATGCATCGCCTGAGATTTTTTTTCTTTTTCTCCCACGTTTGCCGGTGCCCAATATTGTAGTAACTACTGCTACCAATGTGTACATTTTGGATGGGGAATTTAATATTTATACATGCACGCATACAAGATACTGGTTTGATGCACTGTAATATTGGCAAAGAATTTGGCTCAAAACCACTGGCTTGCTTTATCATTGTAGCAAATCAGTACAAGTCCAATAAAAGCCATAGTATCCATACCTAGACAACATTTGACATGTTTCCTGCGCTTTTAATTTCACAATCTCTTTTGCATTTGAATAAAAGGTCTCCTCAAACATGATTTGACTGTGACTGCCTTGGTTTCAGAAGTGTCTGAAGTGTTGGTCGAGTGACGCAAGAGGGCAGTGTTGCTCCTTGTGTGTATTTGAGCCACGTGATGTGGGGAGCGTTGAAGTATGCCAATATCACATAAACTGGATAATAGCAGGAAATGTGTTTTTAAACTCATTGAGACTACAATTTGCTGTAGTTGTTTGTGAAACGGGCTGAAATAAATTACGAGCAAAATGAAGCATTAGGGCAGTCTCTCGCTCGCTCTCTCGCTTTCAACCTGTTATCCCGCGCAAAGTGGACGTGGCCTTTCTGTGCTGAGTGACGATGTTTGAAAATTGAAACCGTGTATTTGCCGTAGAACAGTCAAATCTAATTCGAGTTTATATAGAGTAGTTCAGTTCTGACGAATTCCAATTGCTTCAATGAATTTAACGATGAATAGTATGAGGTTTGCCTTATGCCTATAGAATATTCACACAGAGTACAATAGTGATGTACGCACAATAAATACTTCAATTAACACACAAAAAGTTGTATAAAAATTAAATTTCGTCAGTATCAAACCCAACAATATTAACTTCAACTCTTAGTCTTTACTCTGATTTGGTTTGTATAGTGAGTCATACATGTCTAAAAGCATTTTTGAGCAGAGTTTTACATCAATGCAAGTACACGGTTTCTACAGTATTTATTTACAATTAAGCTGTGTGGCAATAATTTGCAAATTAGCGCCGATGGTAATGTTTGCGTTGTTGGTGAATCTTCGCTATATATTGATCCTATACAGTTTTATTAACATGAATCAAGGTAATATAATGACAGGATAACTGCTCGAAAGCATTACATGCACCATTTGACAACGGAAAACAGCTTTGTGTTGTGTAAGGCAAATGCAATTCTCCTAATACATCTGTTCCACATAATTGAAAATATGTTTCTATCCTCGAGGTTCCAACACTGCACCGTAAGCATGTGAACACTTTGCATTAAATACCTTGGACACGATATCTGTATTGAGTTTACCTAATAGATGCTAACATATTAAAGTGATAAATTAGATCACTCTTTGTCATCCTTATTTCTGTACACTAGACAAAAAGTTACCTGGATGTTTAACGCCGTCTACCCGAGTTACAGTACAACATTACAAACATGACCGTCCAGCATAACATTTTGAATCTCATATTTCCTCTTACTAAAAACCACACATGCAGACTTAATGGAGTCATATTTAACACCAAATTCTTATGTGAATTTTTCACAAATTGTAAACATATTGTTTGTGTTGTAAACATTTTGGGTGATAAAGCAAAAAAAAAAAAAAGAGAGAGAGACCCTCTAGTTTGTGTGGGGGCTTCATGTGTTTCTTTCCGTGCACCAGCAGCTGCAACATTTGTTCTCATTATCCAGCTAGCAGCTCATGGCGAATGCGCGTGCGAGTGATGTCTTGTAGGTTGGCCTCGAATTACTCGGCGCGTGTGTTTCTGTACATGCGCATCCGATCGATAGGAGTCAGGGCTATTGACTATTTTAATCCTCCTATTTGTGAGCAAGTGTGTGATCTCCGCGGCGGTGCATCGGACAGGGGGCTCGCTAGCGGGCCGCTCAGGCCGTCTCCAACCTCCTCTCTGACCTCCTCTGCCACTCCAATGAACTTTAACCCCCCGCTTTTAGCAGAGACTGAGCGGCGCTCAGAGGCAACATCCTGATCGTGAACCAAATTACAAGTCCAAGATGCCAATCAGCCCTCTTGTATAACCACAAGTGTATTTCACTCACCTCATCAATAATCTAATGGGCTGTCAGCACAAATCAGCCATTATCGATGACGTCTGCGGTGCTCCCTTTTTCTGTATTTCTTTCATTAAGCAGGATATTCGGATTCAGGAAACGATTCCCACTGGCAATTATATAAACCTGAGCTCAGAGAATGACGATAAACTAAATCAATTCACTTAATTAATATGAGGCGGCCCAGTAGTCGAGTGGTTAGCACGTCGACTTCACAGTGCAGAGGTCGTGGGGTCGATCACGGCATGTTCTCCCGTGCCTGCGTGGGTTTTCTCCGGGTCCTCCGCTTTCCTCCCACATTCTAAGAACATGCACGGCAGGCTGGTTGAACACTCCAAATTGTCCCGAGGTGTGAGTGTGATCGCGGATGGTTGTTCGTTTCTGTGTGCCCTGTGATTGGCTGGCAACCGGTTCAGGGTGTCCCCCGCCTACTGTCCGAAGACAGTTGGGATAGGCTCCAGCACCCTCCGTGCCCCTAGTGAAGATAAAGCGCTTCGGAAAATGAATGAATGAATAATTCATCTGGGCTGTCAACTCTTCATAAAATGAGACAAAACAGGATCCGAACAAATTCCACGATGTTTATACGTCCCACAAGTACACCACGGCCAATGAGGGTGATGGGTCAGTAGTGCTTTTGGTGTCCTCGTCAAAATCCATCGATTACCACGAACATGCAGCAAAAATAATGACTCTGACATCAAAGTGACATCAAACATTTGAACACTTACCAGTCACATTTATTTATTTATTTTTAATAGTATGTAACGGTACATGATTTTGGCATGTCCCTGCACACGCTGCTTGATTAATCAGTGATTCAGTGATACTTTAATCACACATTTCCTTGACATGATTTTGAAAGTGAGTCATTTATTCTCATAAATACCGAACATTTTTCATGACATGACCATTGTTCAGTGGAGGCTGAAAGTGCAGCAGAATAAATGCATCATTTTCATCATATTATGTACATGTATGTAATTGGATGTAGTCACATGTTGTCCATGGTGAAACATCAATTGATGATCGACCAGTGTGCATTTACTTTCAAGTAGTATGACTCAGATATAGTAGAGAGAAAAAAATGGCGTCTGCCTTTTTCATTTATGTTTTTCGTGTCTGGTGCAGTGCAGTTCTACACAGAACTACAAAACATTGTTGAATCAATAGAATCAAACAAGTATGTGCATTATTAGTTTTGTAAAGGCTGCTTTTTTAGTACACTATACATGATGTGATGAGATTGTGCAGGCGTAGCTAATGTTTAGGCCACTGATTGTACATACACTGTACCAATTTTGCAATTTGCAATGGATTGACCAAATAAAGTCAATTATTGTTCAGACGATGACTGAGTGGTGTGCGGAAAGTTGTGAATTTAGGCAAATGATCAAACTGATTACTGATGAGAATCTCGTTAATTTGCCCTGCTGGAGTTGCTGTTACTGGCAGAATTTGCAACATCTGATTTGAGTTTAAAGCCATGAAACATATCCACCGAATTCGATTCAGACCTAATTTAACTTTTATGCAATGTATCTTGATATTCTTCCATCTGAAAAAAAGCATACCGTGGCTGGATTTTGCAGGTTCCGGCTCGATTATAAATTGAGATCAATATAGTGGTGTTAACGTTTGCGTCTTGGGCAATGATTTAAGGCATATTGGAAATCCATGTTGAAGCATGCCGCCAATGGCTCGCGTCTCGGCATGTTCAGTCCACTGTGGCACGCCGTGACCTTTGTGACACTCGCTGGTTCAACAACAACACAGAATACGCATGATGTAGGCATAGATTATTTAATAGTAGTTGTTATAGTTGTTAATAACAAAGATATGATATGACTATATGATTTACTGTACAACATTTAATTTGGGTAAAACAGTATTTGTCCCTTCTGTCGCGCCTTATCGATATTCTGCATCCATTCGTACACACACGTACCCACACACACACATTGTAATATTGTCAATAATACCCTCAAATGTTGTAAAAGGTGATGATGTTTTTTTACTTTTGAAAATCAGAAATAAATGCAAGCCTTTTTTGGCTCGTAAAATGTAACGGGTGTAGTTTGTAATGTTTATTTTAAATCTGCTTGTTTTTTCCCTTTCTTTTTTGGGATTGTAAAATGCACTGGGGGCGTTGTTAGTCCATCCATTCATCCACTTTCTAATCCATTTATCCTCACGAGGGTCGCGGGCGTGCTGGAACCTCTCCCGCTGTCTTTGGGCAGAAGGCGGGGGACATCATGAACCGGTTGCCAGCCAATCGCAGGGCACACAAATACGAACAACCATCCATGCTCACACTCACACTGAGGGACAATTTGGAGTGTTCAATCAGCCTGCCATGCTTGTTTTTGGAATGTGGGAGGAAACCGGAGTACCCAGACAAAACCCACATAGGCACGGGGAGGACATGCAAACTCAACACAGGAAGGCCAGAACCGGAATCGAAACCCGCACCTCTGCACTGTGATGCGGACATACTAACCAGTGCTGCCCATCGTTAGTTCATTGCTATTTCGTCCCCCCCCTCTCTTTATGTTTAAATAAACATTCATTCATTTCTAAAAATTGTTCTAAATTGCCTGCAAACATGTGGAGACATGAACATATCTTACAGCATCAGGAGCACCTGGACAATGCGATCAATACATGAGTTTGTGTTTACAAATAGTGTATAATAATACTCTAGTCAGGTTTGATTGACTGTCTGAGAGATATTAATTAACATGCTTTTGCCTTCATGAGAGTCTCAAAAGAGCACGATAGAGGCACAATAACCAGATTGTTGCATTAATACATTTTTGATGGTGTCAATCACAAGTGAGCACTGTATTCGAATCCTCGTAGGGGCGCCACTTTTTATGCACCTATTGCATCCAATCTTGTTCAGGTGTGTATTTTTGCGCTAATGTTATCAGGGAGCAGAAATGTGTCGTGAAATTCTTTGCAGGTCAGTGCAAGGAAGATTATGATTACTCGCCACACAAGAATTGCATAGCGAACAATCTGAGCAATGGTGCTCTTTTGCAATTCAGGTTAAGTTCAAAGGCATCATGTTGGAATATTTTGTATATTTTAGAGCCACAAAGTGCACACAAAGGAGGTTGTTAAATGTCCCCCATATAAATCAACTGAATTGTACTTTTCCCTTTTCTATTCCCCAGCCATTGATGTGTGTGGGATGCCTGTGTGCATAGGTTTCCGTGCATGTGTGTTGAGTTGTGTGCCTCTCCCGCATCAAGTCTGCTTGAATGGATGACATGATTTGAAAGCAAGTCTGCTCTTCTGATCAGGTCTGTCAGTCTGGGTAGATGAGGAATCCGGAGAAGGTGCTGTACTTGTTTGTGTTGCCCCCGTGGACCTTTCCGCCGTCCAGCTGCACGCACACCTCATCCCCCACGTCCAAATGCAAGATCACACTGTTGGAGGCGTAGTCGTAGTTCTGATCAGCGTCCTGAGCGATGGCGCTAGCTCGTACCTGTCACCCGCAAAGGACACACACATTCAATAGTTAGATTACGGCGGTAACTGAGCATACGTGTATGTAGAGGAATTCATCATTTTTTCAACAGCCCTGCGCACTGAGCGCCTTCTTAAAATGAACTCCACGTCAATCTTCTGTCGCCTTTTTGCTCACGTTCAATTCTTATTAAGCACTCTCAAACGACACACTCATATGTGAGATGACATTGTGGCCTTCTGGGATCAACAATCAAGGCGGAGAAACAGACGGACAGCTCGATCACCTGTGACCCCCCTTCCAGAGGTGGACTGAGAACGCAGACGCTCTTCCTTGTATTGATCCGCTGAGGCAGGGGCTCGGGGGTGGAGATCTGATTGCAATTTGGAGATAAGTGACATTGGGAGGAAGAGCGGAGGTGGCGGTGGAGCAGAAGAGAGCAGCAGCATCACTATATTGACCTGTTGCTTATGATTCTGTAGTCCAGCTCGATATGCGAAATATTGAGTGGTCGGTACTAAAGCCAGACATCTTTCCATTTGCATGCTATGTGCGAGTTGGGGCTTATTGACCCACAGGCAGTGGATCTTTACTTGTTTGCTAACACATTTAATTGGGTCGACTCTTTCTTGATGTTTAAGTACACGTGCCGAGATTGAGGGGGAAACGGGATTTCTCTGTTGGTGTGCTATCTGGGTAACAAATAAAAAAGTGCTCTTGCTTTATACGACACCTCAGAGTCCCCAGAATCTGCTTCCTGTAAAGGAATGCGTCTTGGCGGAGTTGAGGAGGTCTTCAAAGTACGTGACGTGGGAAAAGCTTTGCCGCAGGTGGGAAGTTCAAGCTCCTTCTGACAGGGCATTCTGCCAGACGCTCCCAGCAAACCTTCACAAGTCTGCCAGGTCGGACTGGCATCTTCCCCCACCATCTGAGCCAACTTCCCACCGCATGAATACATCAGAATGCTGCTTGGACTGGTGGGGGTGCATAGAACATTTTATGGGAAATAAAAAAAATTTTGGGGGGGGGGGGTATTGTAGTTTTCTTGATTTTTCTTTTAATCTTGCACTCAACAAATACTCCTCATACGTATTTTGAAAAACCTCACACTAAAACGATGCTAAAATGAAGTATTTAAACCAAAATAACCAACAAATCTGTTTTAAAACCGAATTTTCGACTGTAGTTGAATTGAAAACAAATGAAACAAAAAACTAACTAATGCAAAATCTAAATCCTGGTGGTTGGTAACAAAGTTCTTGAATTCATGAAAGCATTGCATTTCAAACGTCTTAGACCCATGCGGGACGGTTCAATAATTCTGCTGTCGCAGCCGCAGTCACTGGACATGTGTCAGCCATCAGTGGCCTTGTGTCTCGCTCAGTGTCCGTCCACGTCGGGAACAGTCAATCTCTGTCACCAGTCAGATGAGCCGAACACATCTCTGTGACAGCTGCGGAATATGATCTGCAACCAAACTACCACCATGTCGTCACTATCACTTGTAACCCTTCTCCCTAACGGACGTGCATCAATTTGGAAGCAGTCACCCTGCAACAGAGCCTGAATTCTTTTCACTAAGATATTCTCCCTTCCGCCATTTTATTTTCATTCAAATGTATTGTTCACCATCTATCTTACACAATGTCAAGTTCCAGTGTGTGGACAGTAGTTGCAGACCTCTTGAAACAAGAAGCTGCATTCCACATCCAGCATTTGGGAGAGCAGTAGTTAAACTTGCTCCTTGTTCGATCTCAGACACATTGTTTTGAGGAGCAGTGAAGTCAGACTCTCTGGGGGCTGAACACTCCTGCAAACCTTTCTCCAATCTTCTTGTCTTCTTACCACATGCTCCCGCTTGCTATTGCAATAATGATACAAATAAATTAGGCCAGAAATGCAATGACAAAAAAATACAATGACAACATGTACAGTACTCTGTCCATTTAGTTCATGTAATGTTGGAGCTTGGAGATTCTGTTTGTGCATTGCTAGTTCAGCAATGACTATATTTCCCAACTGTTGTATGTTGCGCACAAGAAAATACAATTGATGACTTGGCACTACAGCATGTTCAGGGGGAGTTTGAAATCAAATGAAAAAATCCCCATATCAACACATTTGTTAAAACTGTCAGTTCAACCTGACAGTAGTACTTGTACACGGGTGACATGAACTCACAGTTCAAAGCCAGCTCTCTCTGAACCACTAATTAAACTTTTAAAATACCAATGTGCCTGAGGACAAACAAGCACTCACATACAGAAGGTGTGTCTGACGTGGAGTCACACATTTGCTTTGCCCTGTTGCTTTGAGTTTCAGGAGCTCACCATGTTTTGGTTTTCTATCAAACCTATAACATTATGTTCTCTGTGACTATTTATCACAACTACCCAATTTTATGCCAATATGAATTTCTACGTTTGAGAATCACATTTGCATGGCCTCGGTTAGAAACTCGAGAGGGGAGGAATTAGTGAAGTGAGGCTACATACAAATCTTGCTAACAGGTTTGACCCCCCCACCCCCTCTGAGCTGTCCGTTTTTAAATTCCTACAACTTGACGTTTAGATAAAAACTATAATGCAGTACAGTACTGCATTATTAGTATTTGTTTTGTGGTCGTATTTGTTTCGTGGTCATTTAAAGCCAAAAAGTTTCTTCTTGCTCGCGCTGCGTCATGTAGGCCATTATATCCCAAAATATCAAAACGAGCCGTTACAAGTTCAATGAAGGGATTTAAATAGTCACTATGATGCTCAAGAATTTCTCCCGCAATCCGTTTACTCAGTCATGAATAAATTTTACACGCTGTTGTTGTGCTTGACGTGTTTCGTGACAGCCAATATCACATTTGCATCTTTGGCTGTGGCTGACAGTCATGCTGTGGTGCTGACGTCATATGTCAACATCATTTTGGGCCAAGCGGAGTTAGACAGGGCCACACTTTCACCCCATTAGGCTGTGGCAGATCCTCCTCGCTTCATGTGTGTGAATTATTTACAGCCAAAAAAAAAAAAAAAAAACCCCGGAAGAACGATTTTAACCATGAAATGAATTGATGCTTCCGCCCCATTTGTTGCGCGTGTAGCAATAACACAAGGCATCGATGAACACATCACACAGACAGAAAGGCTTCGGGAGGGGGGCGGCGGGGGGGGGGGGGGGTTTAGATAGGAAGTCAACAGAGGTGTTTGATATGGATGAAGGACAGAGACTGATCCAGCACACTGTGTTGATCCCCAAGCAAGGTATGGGGTACAAAGCTTGCGGCAGGGACCCCTATCGGGCTTGCCAATGGCAGTCTGCGCCTAGCCCTTTCATTACGGGCTCTCCAGTAAACCCATCAGGAGCAGTCGGGAACCACGGGTGAGGAGGGGGTATACGGCGCAAGCCGCATAGTCGTTTTGTATACAATCAAAGTCCCACAGTTGAAAGAAAGGAAAGTATACAAAAAGAACAAGGGTCTGAGGGAAGGGGAGGGGATGTCCAGTGTCACGGACTGATCAAGCAAGGCTATTTGGTGAGACCAGAGAGATGTGGGGCTATAAGAAGTCTTGTTTTCATCTGCGGCGCTGCGCTCCACGGGTAATAAAACTGACAGGATTCATTCACTGTGATATACTGACCTCTTAGAGCGGAGACAATAGAAAAGTAGCTGTTAAACTTACCAAAGGGACCACAGCACATGGGACGACGCATGAGGCGGGCTCAAGTGTGGGCTTCACTTTAGGGTGTGTGTGTGTGTGTGTGTGTGTGTGTGTGTGTGTGTGTGTGTGTGTGTGCGTGTGTGTGTGTGTGTGTGTGTGTGTGTGTGTGTGTGTGTGTGTGTGTGTGTGTGTGTGTGTGTGTGTGTGTGTGTGTGTGTGTGTGTGTGTGTGTGTGTGTGTGTGTGTGTGTGTGTGTGTGTGTGTGTGTGTGTGTGTGTGTGTGTGTGTGTGTGTGTGTGTGTGTGTGTGTGTGTGTGTGTGTGTGTGTGTGCGCGCGTGCCTAAATTGAATATTTATTGAACAGATCGTCCTCCTCCTCAGGGAGCCTTACGACAAGCGTCTATAACATGAACCACATCCTGGATTGCTATTACCTGCCACTCGGTGTTATGCTTCATAATGGACAGCAAGATTGCCTTGGGCATACAGATGCACAGCAAGACAGGGAACTATAGCAGGCACGTGCGCAGACAATTTGCGGGTACAGACGCTCCCCGACTTACGAACATCCGAGTTACGAACAACGGTACATACGAACCTTTTTACGGGTATGTCGAGAAAGAAAAGAAAAAGTTAGATTTTGTATTGCACGCCTTTATCCAAGTACAGGTATTGTAGTGCTTCTTTCCGCCGCTAATACCGACGTGTGGCGCTGTGAGAGCTCGCCCAGCATCCACCCCGAATACGTCTTCCTCTGCCCAGTTGTTAAATATCTCGTGCATCCATTATTCAATATGGTTGGTGAAAAGCGAAAGGCTTCTAGTGAGAGTGGAAATGTAAAGAAGAGGCAAGCCATTTCATTTCAAATGAAAGTGGCAATAATAAAGAAGCTTGATGCGGGTGAGGAAATGTGAGTGTTGCACGTGAATACAAGATGAATCGTTCGACCAATCGGTACCATTATAAACAGAAAGATCGGGACCTTCAAACTGAAGCCGCTGCTAGTTTACCGGGCAGCCAACCCTCGAGCCCGGAAGAACGTGACGAAAAGCTCTCTCCCCGTTATATGGATGTCAAACATATAAGCCTTAAACATACATTCCATACAAAATATAGCACTGAAGCAACTTACGAATGAATTCACCTTACCGAACGATTGTTCGGAACGTAACTCGTTCGTAAGCTGGGGAGCGTCTGTAGGTGCACAAGCACCACCATACAAGGGATACCCATTGCCAAAATTATTCACCTAATAAAAAAAAATGAAAATACCATAGTAGATGTACTTAACTTGGGTGTTACTTTCTATTAACACAGTCAACCTATTTACAAAGGAAATGGAAAAAGTCAACACACCCCAAATAGTGGAGGCTTTTCTGCATTGCGGCACAATTCTCCCAAGATACCTCTCACATATCAAAACACTTTTAAGGACAATTGATGACAGAGAGGGTATTTTTGAAAATGTTTTAAATATTGATGAATTCAAAAAAAAAAAAATAACGGCTGGTGGAGAGGGCACTCTTCACAGTCATGGAAAAAGGGCTGTGCCGCAGCCCCACTTAGGGTCTATCTGTAGTGTATCTGTGCCTGAACTATAGTGAACCGTACGTGTGAATATACATGGCTGGTGTTTCCTCTCTTGGACCTTACTTTAAGGTTGATGAGATTTCACCTGTCTCAAATCTTTGGGGAAGTGCCTACAGGTACAGTAGCAGCAAGTGTTGACATTTTAACACCACTTGACCTTTTAAAAGCTGCCATGACAGGTGAGAAAACTGCAGAAAGGTTCTGCTCATTTGCAACGCTTGTTGGTGTCATTATTAAAGATTCTGAGGATGTCATTATGTGACTTTACATTTGTCGGCGACACGGTGAGGGACCACTGCCAATCTAATGCGATTCATTACTAAACATTATCACATTATGGCCGTTTCTTAACTGATTCATCCTTCATTTTGAGTAATGTTTATCTTTATCCAGGCAGCACAGTGGACTAGGAGGTAGAGCATGCCACTTTTCCCCAGGTACGTCCTCCCGCATCACAAAATCTTGAATGTTAGATTAGGAACATTGAAAAATCTAAAATTTACCCTGTCCATTGTCTTAAGCCCCTGGCCACTACCTTGACCTGAACATGTAGGTTGCCTACCCAATTGTCTTGTATTGAGACATAGCTACTTTGTGAGCAGAAATTAGTATGGTGTGAGCACATCAGACTATTAGTATTTCCTGGATGCCAATTAGCATTTTGTTTGCACATTGTGGCCACAATTGAATCCCCTACACCAGCGTATGTCACGTCTCAAGCTTCATAGTATGGGAAGATGTTTAGATTAAAAAATAGTTTTGGTTACTCCCTGATTCAAGAAAACCCAAAGCTGCAGTCTGGCCCACTACGACATTTTGCGGACAAGAAAACAAGAAAACACCTTCAGGCAGCCTTAGGAGAGACCTCTTCCTGAACTGACTGGCCGTCCACTTGGGAGTATTTAGCGTTTTCTTTTTCTTCAGGGCACAAATCGCATTAAAATCTGTCTTCCAGCTAAAGCAAAGCAAGTGCTGTGGGTGAGATCAACATTATTTCATGACATTGCCCAGCAGTTTGATTGTGTCATGTCACTACCATGGTACCTGCTGAAGCAAGACCCGTGCTCTTCAATCACAAATCCCCAGACCTTGAATCCCCGTCAAGCTGCAATGATTTGCGGAAGTTAGATTGAGGTGTGAGCATGTCGGGCTCACACAGTGAGGATTTAAGGAATTTAATAGCTATTGGATCTATGGGAATCCCATGGAAGCCCTACCGCAGTCAGCACATGCTCCTACGATGTAGGCATCACATTACCAACCTCTTGTTACACACACACACACACACACACACACACACACACACACACACACACACACACACACACACACACACACACACACACACACACACACAGTACTCTTGAGGCCTGAGTAGGTTTTTGTTCAGAGTGGCACGCTGTAATTAATAAGCATAACTATAACACAAAAACAAACAGACATGTATTTCTTTTTCATCAGTGAGTGATTTTATTGAATAGTTTTATTATGCCAATGGTCTCCACCCTGCCCAATTTATGGGAAAGTGAAGCACATTTGAGTCGGACTCATAACACAGCCTGTTCTATAAGAAATAATGAAATAGAAATAAGCCATTTCATGGGCAAATAGACGACATTTACATGCAGTCAATAGTCATTAACCCTTTTAAAATCCAAACGTTGGCAGTATTTGGGCCTTTAAAGGTCATGCAAAAGCATGCGAAAACCGAAATTTGCTCTTATTTGGATTTTTAAAACCCCGAATAAGACCCCTTGGGTTAGGCCCTTTTCTATTGTGTTATGCAAACAGAATCGGGTTACCTTTTTTGAACGAGGCATTGGTTTGTGTTCTGCAAGGAATCTTAGTCTTTGTAATACGGGAATGTATGCGCGGCACTCTCATCACAGTGACTGTAAGTTGAATACATTGATTTCTCGGTGGTGTTTTCATTGTATTTTTCTGTCTCTACAGCGAAAATGACACAGTGTGTTGACAGGCACTAATATACGTAGGTATGAATCCATCCGTCTGGCATGCAACTCGCCAGAAATACACAAACCAGTCACTGATAGTGGAGTGATACACTCGCCTGACTTGTCTGCGGGCAGCGCGGGATCGGTTCTCACTCAGTGACTGTGTGGATGGTCGTTTGTCTCCATATGTGCCCTGCGACTGGCTGGCGACCAGTTCAGGTTGTCCTCAGCCTTCCGCCCGAAGTCAGCTGGGACAGGCTCCAGCGACTCCCCATGACCCTCTTCAGGATAAGCGGTATTGGAAAAAGAATGGAGGCAAACCACTGCAGCACAGCTGTTGTTTTAGCCGGAAAAATTGCTAGTGTAGCTCTGACGTCACTCCGTCTCAAAGACCAAAATCTGTTTCTCGAAAGGAATTTCGTGTGCAGCTATGTACACTTTAAATTTACGGTAAGTAAAAAATGTTGAATGCCTAAAAAGGTCATTCATTATTAGAACCAAGAAAAATCCGAATCCGAATACCCGATTCTTCAATTACAATCTTCAGTAGGCTAGCTCAACCCCCAAATATTGGATAGCTGCAATATTGGACAGTTAGAGATTAGCGCCAGTATTCATATGGTTAAGCCATGTTGAGCAATGATGTTGCAGTGTTGCTCCTGCCTATTTTGCTCCCTCGGGACTCTCTAGCCGAGCCTGTACTGATCAACTTTTTCTTAACAAATGATTTAGATTTGGGTCTAGTTGTGTCTGCCGCTGAATATTTGAGTACAGTTCATCCGTTTGCGATGTTCAACAAGCAGGATCGCTACGTCAAGATGTCAAATCAAAGCATTGCATGTACCGTTAACTATGTTTTTAGAATCGCAGCAGTTTGGATTATGGAAAAAACATTCATCAAAATATGATGAAGTGCAACAGGAAACAGAATGAGGTTTTCCTTTGGGCCATCCAGTAGAAGTGCACAGGGCAGAACACTTTTCCGTCATCCCGTGGCCAACCTTGACGACTTGCCGAGACGTGCCCAGCTTGTGTCCATTGGTCATCCTGCCTAATCTCATCCTGGCCTTCATTGTCAGCCTCCCCAATGGCTTGTCTAGCGGCCTTCTGTCTCCACACTTCCATCAAGTCATCCATCTTCGTCTGCCTAACTCCGCATATTCCCATCAATTTACTTTTCTTCTTTTTCCCTCCCTTCCATAAACTCCAAGTGGAAATCTGAGCCTGTGCCTGTCATTTCGAGGCGCTGGTACTTTGTATTTCATTCATTCTCAGTCACTGTCTTGTGTGTCTGTCAAGGTATGAAGGTTAGAATCTAAACAGAATGGGCACAGGAGAGGATTTTTCGTTGTTTAAGGATGGACAAGCAACAAAGGAAATCTGACCAAATTTGAAGGTTAAAAAAAATCCCCAATAACAACCCACAGATTGTTTGATTCTACTTTCTGTCATGCAACTTGCCAAATATGGCGTCCATTTTGTAAACCCGAGGCCCCACCTGCGACGCCCAGTAGCCTGCAGGATTTACTAACTCCACATCTGATCAAGTATTTTGCAGCTTTGACTGCACCTCACACCATCTGCTGGCTTTCTGTCAAGCCCTCTGAGGCAAGCGCTCTATTCACGGAAGCGTTTAAAGAGACCACATGACGGGTGTCAGAGGGACCTCGGTGAGGTTAAATAATTGAGTTGAATGAAAATATATTTAATGAAGAATCAATTGAACAAGTGGCGGAGGGGGGGGGAGTTCCAGCGGGAAAGAAAGTATAGTGGGTGTTGAGAGGATCTCATCTAAAATGTTTCAATTTAGCAGGCGAGGATGACTTGAATGACAATACTGGACATTAGACAGGTCGCTGGACAGATATTTGTTTGATAATTTGCGTGCTCAAGTGCATTTCATATTAAAATGATGATGAGGAGAAATGATTTCCAACTTTTTCTATCACTGCAATGGGTCAGACTCACAAGAATGGTATTCATGAGAACATAGCGCAGTGCATGTTTCAATCATGGCTTGTTGGATATTGAGTTAAAGTGCTTGCATGACGAATGCTTGGACAAAAAATAGGTTGCTTGAATTTGGAGTCTTCGAATGGCAGTGTAGTGAATACGAGTGATATCCTGACTATTTTTCTCTGTCGCACCACGAAAAACCACCCCACCCTCCTCCACCCACACATCCCTCTCAAGCTTTAATTAGTATCTGGGGAATGCAGGAGTGGATGAGTGGACTGTCAATTTTGCATTCATTATTCATTTATAGCTGAGGTGTCAACTGACTGGACCGCCGAGTGATGGACGCTCTTTTGCACTCGTGTTTAGCCGATAATCAAGCTGGATGTGTGATCCTCTCTAATTAGACTGTTCCTTTTTGTGACGGCTGCGTTGTGCCACTCGTCATTCAGCTGCAGCGCCCGTGCAAAGGTAAATATAGGTGGCAGGCAGGCGACTTCCACTGCATGGTTCCCCTTTTAGTGAGGAAGATGCCGACTCTTTCATTTGTCATCTGTCACGTGGACACCTGCTAAGTGAAGTGTGCTCTGAATGGGAAGAGTTCAATGTTGTTGGCGAACAGGAGTCAGTGATAGGTAGTGTTAACCACGTCTTCTATTAGGTCACCGATAGTGGAAGGGTGCGTGCAGCATAGGAATAATTCCAGCTCAGTGACAGTGTGTGTGTGTGTGTGTGTGTGTGTGTGTGTGTGTGTGTGTGTGTGTGTGTGTGTGTGTGTGTGTGTGTGTGTGTGTGTGTGTGTGTGTGTGTGTGTGTGTGTGTCACTATGTGCCCTCTGCTTGACTGGCGTAATGGGAAAATTCACATTTGGTTTTGTTTAACTGGCTCTGGTGTGTTTCAATAATGAATCGCGACTGTTGGTTTAATTAGAAAACAGAAAAGGTAACTAGTCTGTCTGCTTCAGAACGATAATAAAAGGTGAAGTTGTGAAGGCGATGCATGCATTTCCATGACGGTATCTTGTAAATGCATTAATGGGCTGCTCCCTCTAAATTGTGGTCTGTGGTAAAATGGAGGATTTTAAAAAGGGAAAATAATAATGAAACAGATGCAACAGCCCCAAAAGACATCGGCCCACTAGGCAGCTGACAGCTCTGCCCGACGAACAGTCCACCTTGGATGGATGGATTGTCCACATGCTTCCATACAGTCGCAAACACACGCACACGTATTTACTCACCAGTCCATTCTTCTTCAGGTCCGCCCACATGCTGGTGCCATCACCCCCTCTCATGAGCACATGGTAGGTGAAGAAGTAGATGCCAGGCAGCGGGCAGGTGAACTTGCCCGTGCTGGGCTCGTAGTAGTTGCCCACGTTGGTTACCACGTCATCAAATTTCAATACTTCGCTCCCCTCATGCTGCTTGCGAAGCCCTGCATAAAAGGCAATTTTGGGAGTGTAGAGTGAGGGAGAATAGCCACCAGGTCCGGGACCTGGTGGACCCTGCGGTCCCGGCTTGCCTGGCTCCCCAGGGGACCACGTGCTCCCGGGGGGCCAGGGATCCCCGGGGGTCCCCGGATGCCGGACCTGATCTTCTTCCCAGAGTAATCCTGGGGTGGCGCAGACACCGCTGCTAATTCTTGGCCTGGCTGAGAGGTGGTGTAGGGATCACAGACCATCCGGCAGCTTCCGAGCATCTCGTAATGGCTCCCCTCGCTTCCCGTGTTTCCTCCTTTGGTTGTGTGGACCAGCAGGGGAATGGCCACCAGTAGAATGAGTACCATAGCTACACCTACGGCCGCGCCAATCACACGCTTCCTGCGGCTGAGGCGCGAAGCAGCCAGTGTCAAAAAGTCCTCCTCCCCCTTGACTCCAATGGTGCTCGCCAGGGTGAAGCCTCTCAGGGGACCAGTACGGTGTGAAAATGTAGACAAGGATGTGAGCAAGAGGGAACGAAGTGTATAAGTGGGACAAGTGTACTGAGAGATGAGAGAGGCAATATGGCAGACAGCCAGAGGAACACAAGCAGATGAAAAGCTCCAAGAAAAATGATGACGGTGTCCAGGGGGCAATAAAAACAAACAAAAAAAAGATCTCCAAGTCTGTGATTAAAAAGATAAGAAAGATGAAGCTTTACCACTATGGCGTTCCAGATCATAAATATTTGGGCCAAACAACAATTCTACCCAAAACATCGTTTAAAAGGAGCTTTGATTTGGTTTTAATTTTAAATTTCAAACCTCTTCATTTATTTGCATCAAAGACAAATCATAGTTCGAACTTATCTAAGTGAGTGCTGCCAAATTCCCCTTAATAGGGAGGGTGATCCAATTTTTCTTCGATGTAATGTTGCTCACACAGACAGCTGTCATTCAAGAAGCCCTGATAAAGATTGCCGCTTGTCCATGTTACACGACTCAGTGATTATTTTCTTCCTCACACCATCGTCTTGTTTCTCCCATCCAATAGAGCTTTGGGACTCTTCCTCCTCTATATTGGCACTGAGGGGAGAAAATGATGCACAATTGAAACTGAACCGTACAAAATACAGAAGTAAAATGATCCATGTACTATAACACATATTTCCAAATCACATTTTGAATAATTCAAACACATGGTAATAATTATTTTTTTAATCATTCATGGCTTGTAACATACATTTTTCAAGTGTTTACTTACACATTTGAAACGGGAGGAAAAGAAAGGAAAAGACTGCTCACCGTCACTCCTTGGGAATCCCCGTGTGTATTTAAGACAATCAGTCCCCTCTTCAATGCCAAATGTTCCACGCTCAAGGATCTCAGGTAGCACCAAATCTTTAGGTGTGTGTGTCAAGGTAGGATATGGACATTGACACCAGGATGACATCAGAAGGCAGCACACCACAGAAAAGTGGCACTTTTTTTTTCTTGTTTTAGGTCGGTCCAAAAGAGTGGTGCTGCAGATGTCTACCGTAACACTGGACTGCTGCACATTTGCGTTTGGAGACACACCTGTTAGCGCTCTCTCTCTCTCTCTCTCTCTCTCTCTCTCTCTCTCTCTCTCTCTCTCTCTCTCTCTCTCTCTCTCTCTCTCTCTCTCTCTCTCTCTCTCTCTTTGCCTCCCTTTTACAGTAAGTCGATCCAAAATATGGCCCAGGGTTGCATTCAGCCTTTTTTTAAATTGGCTCACAGCATATTCTGGAAATAAAATCCTACTCTCTCAGAACATTCTTTAACAAGGGATGATTTGGGCTGCACATGTAATGGAGAGGAAAAGCTGATCAATTTTACAAATCTTAGTATTATTATTCAAATATTGGTTCACCTAATGAATTCATTCTGAATTTAATCAGTTCCTGTGCCAGAACCCATTTTTTCAGAAATAAATTGAAGCACACCTTTTTGTACTTTCTTTAATTTTGGGTTGGGGGGGTGGGGAGGCGCGCCATATTCTTAATGTCTGATTGAAAGGAGGTCAGTTGTACTCGCCACTCTGTCACATTGACTATTGATAATCTTTCATCTCAGGTACATCTGGGTCTGATTTGAACTCATAATTTCCATAGTATCCCGTACCACCTGTGTGGCAGGCTCAATCGTGTCTTTAAAGATTAATGGTGACGCATTGGGAGCAGTGCGGACAGGTCTACATACAGCATTGATAACTCCTCCTTCGTCCCTCTGATATATGCTGACCACTGCTGGCAATATGGGGATCTTCTAAATGGATCCCTGCAGATATGGAGGTCTGGATGATCACTCCCTTTCCCAGCAAGTTGGGTCAGATGTAGCGGGGAATTGGGCTTGAATGTTTGGTTTTCCCATTGGGAATTGTTGGTTCACGCAAGCCGGGCACAGCGTCCATCTCAGTTTGGGGCTCAGTCCATGCGGCTGTCTAGACAGCCCCGAATCCCAACCATAGTAATGAGGGATCAGAAGCGGTGCCCTGGGAAATTATCCAACTGGATTTCATTTGGCTAACATTTATTCATGACTATAATTATTTTGTTGTTGTTGTTTTTTCATCTATGTCAGTCAGCAAACTATTGTGACAGACAGAGTGATGAAATGTTTTTCTCTTAGAGGGCATAAGGTACAATAAACTTCTCGCCACTCATAAAAGAGAAGTCATGGCTTCACGCGAGTGTATATTAAATACACTGTAAAGAATTTTGCTGTAAAATAAGAGCAAAATCTTCGCAGCAGGGACACCAGTATTTTAATTTTATTTTACAATGCACCTTCTGTAATTAATTTGAGCAGCATAGTACTGTATTTTGCGTGACATTACATGATTATTTTTTTATTCATTGATAATTATTCACCGCATCCACTGTTGTTTATTTGAACAGTATTCCACTGTATTTTGGAGTGCAGTAGATGGGAGTAGATGATAATTGTATCATGGTATTTTTCCTGGACATGCCAGTTTAGATATTAAATCTGCTATTTAATAATAATAATGCATCAGATTTACATTGCAATTTTCTGCCGCACGCTCAAAGTGTCCCACAGTGGATATTTATTTACTCACACTTTTACACTCCGGTTGGTCCTGGCTGAGCCCAAAATGCTCTCTACTGCAGTTGCTGTGTGGCAGGGGGCAGATCATCATCATTGCCAACAGAGGCAATATGCTCGCAATTGGATTTTTAGAGCCTCTTAAAATATTACTGAGGTGATTAATATTGAAATACGTGCATGTCTCTCAACCGTCTGTCTCCCTTTCTGCTCCTTCATCCCTGTGACTTCATTGCTATGATATTCATTGTGTTGACACAATGCCTCGCTGCTATTGCTTTATTATGAGACCGGCTGCTGCACGGGAGTCCGTTGTCACCATAAACCATACATGGAGTCACAGGAGGATAAGTAGTGGCCCGCTTGAGTTGTTACCCAGTTTAGTGATTAATTTCACCGATGAAGATATACATAGTAAATCTCTGTCTTTTGTGCAGATGCATCATTTTTGTTGTAGCTACTCTACCCTCCATGTAAACAAACAAGGGGAGAACCAGGAACTTATTTATGGCCACATTAGTCACATTTTATTTCTCCTCCGCTTCGGCCGCTTAGTCCGCATGCTATCCGATACTAATTCTTCAAATCCCCCAACCACAGCAACATTAAATAACTCCACGCTTTTAATGCGTAACATTTAGGAATTGCGTTGCACAAAATAAATCCATTGTTTCTTGCAAGTGAGCAGAGTAATGGCCCCCGTTGAGGGGTTTAGTTGTCTGATGCAGGTGCATTTGTCCATCACGTAATAAGAAGGAGCAACACATATTGATCACCAGCTCTGATGGATGAAGACACAGTATGCCACGGAGGCCCATCACCACCACAGGGCCGTCACTGCTAAACTTGGCACCATTCACATGTTCCACAGTTTACGCTGACAGGAATCCTGCCATCAAACTGCTCGTCTTTGCTATGTAGATGGCCCCCTTGGAAATCAATTTTGAAGTCATTGGGGGAGGGGGGCGATGAAGTGGCATTACGGGGTCAGTCTAATGCCACATAATCTGCAGGAAGTGTACACAGGAGGAAACACACCCGTGCCGCTCTTGTCTGGTTAAGCGGCAAATGAACTGAGCTCCTGCCGAAGAGATCAAACACCCCAACACATCAACATTCATCTCTCACGTTAAGACCTGATTAGGTTCTCTATAACGGAATACATCTTCATTTACACATTCTATTAAATTGCTTCCTGTTAAAACAACAGTCCTCTCTGCCTTACGTTACTTACTCTGCTCACCATGCACACCACTACCTGCGCTCTCCATTCCAGCAGTTTTATCAATCTCTTTGCTCCCAAAGTCTGCAATAATTTTGGGCGATCTTGTATTCAATTTAAAACAATAACGCAGCACTCTGCAGCAAATAAGAATCTCACCTTAGTTATCCACAATGTCATTGTTTAAAAAGTTAGTCAGGGATGCTGTACCTGATTGCCACACCATGTTTTCAGCCTCATTGGAAGCTTTTGTTCACCGTGTGCGATGATACAATGTATTTTGTAACTACTGTACTGTATATCACACTAGACAATTTGTTGCTGTGCTTCACTTTGTCTGCTGCCAGGTTGGCATGGCAAATGAGAATCTGTTCTCAATAGCCTTACCTGGGGAAATCAAGATGAAATAAAAACAAAAAAATCTCAAGGCAATAGAACATGCTTCTCACTTACCGGAGACACAAGTGAAGATGAAAGCAAGCAGCAAGCGAAGGTCACTGCATTGAAGCCCAGGGAAAGCATTGCCAGGGAGGAAACTCACGATTTCCATCACTCATCAGCGACAAAGGATTCATCATGCAAATGATAAAAGTGATGCTCATTCTTATTTCTGAAACTCAATGTATTTCATTCTTTGTTTAAAATGGCTGCGATTCCGAAGTGGTAAATGTCATCTTTTGGTGCAAACCTCGTGAATTAAAGCTGAAAGTCTTGGCTTTAATCCCATCGTGACTGTTGTGCAATATTCCAAAACCCCTTATGTTTATAAAGGAAACTCATAGTCATTATACGACTAATTCTGGGCCTGAGTGGAACCAGTCACTCAGTTTGACATGGCTTCGCCCCCAAATGTGCCTCAGGGAAAGATGTCGGCGCCCACGTTAGGAAAGTAACGGGGTGTGTGTCGTGTGTTGCTGTCGTGCATTCTTTTCTCTCTGACTTCACAGTAAGTGTACATTTGCAAGCAGCGCATGCAAAGGTGTGTATATGTGCATCCTGGCGCTCTGCTGTTCCATTAAGCTCTGATTATGGGGCCTGATGCAGAGTGGCACGTTTAGATTGAGTTGCACAGCCACTCTAATTCGCTCTATTAATAACAAGCCTCCATACTGCTTTCCTGAACCACATTTATTAATCACAATTTGTCATCTGTCCAGGGCTCCACCCTCTGCCTCTTTCCTTACATGTTGCCCTCCCTCCCTTGAGCTGTGTTTTTCTCCACCTCCTCCTCCTTCCTACAGAGCCGTTTATCCACTGCATGCAACCTCCAGTCTCACAGCTCACAGGGATGGTGCAGCTTACCAAAGCATTTTGTCATTCCTTCCGGTGTGAAAGTTGGTGCACTTATTGCACACTTGCCGCGCTACAGATCTAATTCAAATAGAGAAACACAGCAACAAGTTGGGTAAAGATTGAGCTGCGAATACACAGTGGAACAGTGTAGTTCAACCAAAATAGTCTGGAATCTATGCACAGTACGCCACAAAAGTCAGTTAAAAGTGCCATCAAATGTGTTGGTCACAAATCCTGGGGCGTTCCCAGGCCAACCGAGAGACGGTCTCTTATGTGTCCTGAGTCTTCCGCTTCCGAGTGGGACGTGGCTGCAACACCTCAACAGGGAGGCATGCAGACCACATCCTAACCAAATGCCCCAGCCGCCTCATCTGGCTCCTTTTAAAGCGCAGGAGCAGCGGCTCTACCCTAAGCCCCTCCCGGTGCACCGAGCTCCTCGGCCTGTCTCGAAGGGAGAACCCCAACACCCATTGGAGGAAACTCCTTTCACCGCTCATATCCGCCATCCTGTGCTTTTAGTCACAACCTCTAGCTTGTGACAAGAGGTTGAGGGTGGCATCATCTTTATTAGTAAATCGAGAGCTTGGCCATTAGGTCGTCTCCCTCCTCACCACGACCGACCAAAGCGTCCGCATCACTGGTGCAATCTGCCTGTCGAACTCCAATCCATTCTTCCATCACTTATCAGCCGCAAGCGCGCAGGATACTATGAACTCCTCCATTTGGGACATGAATTCATTCTCAACTCGAAGAGGGAATACCACCCTTTTCTGATAGAGGACCGTGGTCGCAGATTTGTAGGTCCTGAGTCTCATCTCAAAAACATTGCATTTGGTAGCGAATGGCCCCAGCAAGATTGCAGATTGAGAGAAAGACACCCGCTGTAGCGACATAATACTGCAGCCACCAAACTGGACAGCCTCAAAGCCTTTGCTGCAGCTAAAAATTCTGTCCAAAAAGGTCATGAACAGAATCGGTGACTAATTGCAGTCTTGGCAAAGTCCAAAACTTATTGGAAATGATTCCGATGTGCACGCAAGGTAGAAACGGCCCACGTCAGAGGGTCTGGTACCCCATACTCCCGAAGCACTGCACACAAGGACTATTCTAGTGGGAAACATGACCACTGGCACTCAAAAATTCGGATAAATGCTTGAACGTTTGCTTCATCACCTAGCTGTTTCTTTCATGAAAAATAATAATGTACATCAAAATAATATCTTTGCATAGATGCACAAATGGAGTGTCCCTGGTTTAAAGATGAAGAATGTTAAAGTGGCCCTTGCATGCCTCGATTATTCTGAATGCAGCAAAGGGAGGAAAACGGTTCAGGCACCTCTGATATATTGTATGCGTTTGCTGTTGTTTGCATTTTTTTGTGTGCACTAGATTCCTTGTGTTTGTGTAGACGCGAGTGTGTATGTTTCATTGACTACTGTATTTCGATGTTTTTGGTCTTTCATTGACCGCGCGGCTACATTTTTATTTTTAATTGGGCCTGCTGCTGAGCTAAGGAAGTTACACGTGTTTGTTTTTCTTTGCGCTGCAATGGCACACTTCCAAATCCAGCCTTAACATGTACCCTTTTCAAATTAGCTCCCAGTCCTTCCACCTCCAAGTCAGAAGTAGACATGCTACTTTGTGTGTTGTTGGGGACATTTTCATGCGCAAATGTCAGTCAGTCCGCTCACAGCAATCACGGGTCCGGCTCCTCCCGAGATGCGGGTCTTGAGACGCAGTTTAAATAATTTAGCAGCTCTGTGCCACCTTGCTTTGGGGTCACAACCTTCCAAAGTGATGACGGAAAGATGTTGGCTGATTCCCCGTCCTCACTCCCTCTGCTCACTTCCATTACTGCTTATTTGCCGTCCCTGATTCGGAACAGACAAAGCAGAGAGCCACCACTGGGGAGGAAAAATCATTGGTGCTGAATAAATGGTGTCAGAAAGCAGAACACAAGCAAGCAAGGACTTTTGGAGTCGTCTGGTCCTAATTCCCTGTTGTGCTCCGCTGTGGCATAAACATACACTGCACAGGTGATCAGACGCAGACAAAAGGCAGCTTCACAGGAGGACAGGTTGACAAATGACACGCAGCGGGAACACGTGGGCCTATGTCAGAGTGCTCTCGCCGTTCATGTATAAACGGTCTAGAATTTGACAAAATTATCCTTTAATATGCCCAACGGCTTTCACAGAAAGCAGAGAGTCATGATAAGACACCATAGAAATCAATCTGCTCTTCCATTCAGACCACCAAACATTTTGATCACTCAGATGGAGACTCAGCATGCAGAGCGGTTATCTGCCGTGCACGCGGCTCCTCTGACAGCAACGAGACGAGAATGAATGGTCGCCCCAGCTCGCTACACGGAGACACGTGTTGTCGTTGCAGTCGGGCTCAAGTCTGCCCTTCTCCTTGAATATACTCTTTGACGTCAATAGTCGATGGCGATTTTGGTGAATCGGATCGTGGCTCGGGCAGATAGATTCTGAGATCCGTGGACATGTGTGGTGGATGCCGTCATGTTTCATTCATAAATAAACAACAGTGTGCCTCAGTCCCTGTCACAAATTGTGGGAATCGATTAATTGAACTGATTATTATTATTATTATTATTATTATTATTATTATCGTCATGTAATATTGTAGTTTTAAAATCACCTTTTTGAAAGGGGGTGAGTGGTCATGAATAATGTGTCACGTTGACATTGTCACTAATGGTGAGTAACAATGCGTCATGATGACAACTTCACACGTTCTCCGTTGTAAAACAAGTAATACTGTGACAACGTCAGTGGCGAAAACTACATCCAAAAGAGTTAACTGTGTCACCGCTGATGCATTTTGACCTCATGCCATGGGAATGCATGACAAGAGCAGGCAGACCGAAGGGAGGACATGAAAAATCCCTCTGAATTCTACAGCGTGATTCTTGGGTGAGTTATGGTTGCCGGCCGTCGGGACCAGCATGATAAATAGTGCCGAGTGAGAATTACACTTTCTCATTTTCTTGCTGTCTATTGATCTACCTTTCGCTTGCCGGACCAGCCCTTCTCATCCCTCTGCCTCCTTTGTCCTTGCACTATGCTGAGACTGACCCTTTAGGGGTGTCAGAGAAAGACCACTATCGAAGACAACAACGGTGTATAAATCATGCTTATGCTGTCTCTCGGTTGATTTACCCAGAAAGCTGTACGCATTCCATTCATTGTCATTAATGTTGTTGTTCACAAGTCAGCAGAGGTATAGTGGCTTCCTGACTTGGAAAAAAACGTCCGGGGGGCAGCAAACAGGCCCACATAACCTGATCATGAGACTGCCGCTCTAGCCATGCTGCCCGCGTGCCTTTCTCTGTCAGAGCAAATAGAGTTAAGATGAAAGCTTGCACATATTGTGAGTCTGAAGTGAAAACAAAGTGCCTTGGAGACACTTTGGATGGAGGGAGGCGGATGGTGAGATGAAGTAAGCTGAAACGCCAGAAGGATCGTTTCGATAAAGAGTTTGTCTGTCAAATCCGTCTGGGTAGGAAAAGACAGCAACAGGTGGCCAAGTGGAAAAGAATCTTCTTAGAATAAAACAATATTCAAAAGGCATTGGATAGATGTTGCAGCAAGCACCAAAGCATGCAGTCTTTTTCTTTTAATCATTTTACCCACTGTCAGTTTATTGACCAATTCTGCCGCAGCGACGCGTTCATGTTCATTCATTTGCTTCGAGTTGGACGCTGTTTTGTAGCCACCTCTCTCTGTTCTGTGGAATTTGCTCCCCGGTTCACCATCTCCTCCTCGTCTCTCCCCGAGATCGACCACCATTAATAAGGCAACGTTGTTTATCACGGTTAATCAAGCAAGATGTTCCATCTAGGAAGAGTGCTTTAGCAAAATGACATTTTCTAACTTTGTGGTCGTGAAAATTGGCATTTTCTGTCGTAAAATGTACTCTCAATCTCATCTGCACTTGGACTTGGTGGGCGAGACGACAACCCCGCAAAAGTGGGCTAGACGACAACCCCATGTTGTAGGTGTTCGGTTCCCACTTCCAGACACTGTAAATGTGAGAGTTTCCGTAAATAATGCTTTTAAAACTAGAGGAGATTGGAGGTGAATACATAGACACAGACCGCTCCAAGAAGTGACTCTCCATTTTCTTCAGAACCTCCGCCATGCCCTCAGCTTCTCTGTGATGATAAGCGGATGAAAATGAATGAATGGGTGAGTTTCACAAAGTAAACCAACTTTTTATCCAGACCAAGTGTGTACACTGGCTTAGTAAGAATGACAGTGTGGAGGAGAGCGTCCTTTTGAATGAAATGCTTGGACATCCGCCTCGTGTCGGGCGTCAAGAAGAAACAAAGAAGTTTGCCCCAAAGTTGTTGTTTTTTTCTGCACTTTATATTTTGGGTCATATCTTTCCTTTAGAGCTTTGTGTTATGTTTCAAAGAATTCCCTCAATTCCTCCTGATATTCCCCCGCTGCATAATGTTTCTGACTGACTGATAAGACAGCAGAAATGGACTTCTTTGTGTAAATGCAGTCTGAATAATTCATATAGGACTGACAGTCGGGGGGAGACAGAGAGAAGAGAGGAGAGGGGTGGATCGCATTTTAGAAATCAGTCCGTTAGGCCTCTGATCATGAATAATTGATCTGAACTGATTAAAATTTGCCATGATTACCTGACCTCCTCCACAGCTCAAGTGCCACACCTGTGTTTACTCTCTCTTTTCTCCTCAAAAGCCCATATTTTCCACAAACAACATTTGATTGTGTTATGTGGTAGAATTGAAGGCTGGGTTTACAAGTGACGGTACCAACACAAGATGTGAATGGGACGCAGTCTCTGCCAATGTGACTCCAGTATGTAAATAGACAGATGGCATCGACCCGGCATTTCGTTCAAATAGGACACTCTCCAAACAACAAAAATAAACATGTTGAAGAACACAATTATACAATAAGCGCTGGTTAGCACGTCCGCCTTACAGCGCAGAGGTGCAGGGTTCGACCCTGTGTGGGGTTTGCATGTTCTCCCCGTTAATGCGTGGGTTTTCTGCGGGTGCTCCGGTTTTCTCCCACATTCCAAAAACATGGGCGTACAAATGGTTGTTCGCCTACATGTGCCCTGCGATTGGCTGGCAACCAATTCATGGTGTCCTCCGCCTACTGCCCGAAGACAGCTGGGATAGGCTCCAGCAGGCCCTCGACCCTTGTGAGGATAAAGCGGATTAGAAAATGTATAAATGGATAAACCATTTAGGTAGACTAGACTGTTTTGTGGTGCGAGCTATGCTGAGCCTTCCTTCATTCAGGATACTGGGGACAAGAGTCAGTTTGACAAAAACACTGGTGTCCAAATTAAGGCCCGGGGGGCCATTTACGGCCTGCCATCCATGTTTTAGAGGCCCGTCGTATATAACAACTAAAAATTATAGAAGTGTAGCTGTTGGAAAAGTGGTGGGACGCGAGTAATGGAGGCTACCACAACTACTACTATGAAACTTTTCTAGATATGCAAAAAGACAACTACATTGGCAGCGTGCAATGTATTGTTATTGTTTTGATTGTTTTGGTTGGGAATTGTACTGTGTGTGTGTGTGTGGGTGTGTGTGTGCGTGTGCGGGTGTGGGTGTGAGTGTGAGTGTGTGCGGGTGTGGGTGTGGGTGTGAGTGTGTGCGGGTGTGGGTGTGAGTGTGGGTGTGTGTGTGTGGTGTGTGTCTGTGTGTGTGTATAAGTGATTTTTTTCATGAAATTGGAATTGTTTTTTTCGACCTCAAAGACACTTCAGCACACTACACTTGTCTCACTATGCGATTGATTGAAAAGAATAAGTCAATAGTGTCCACATTTATTGAATCTCAAATCCAACAAATACTGTACAATCCCAAATGTGATAAATAGACCGTGACTTAAAGGTATTGCTATGATGCTTCAAGTTGATTTTACTTTCCCCTTTATGTCCCAGGTAGTGGAACCACTTAGCAATTAGCCATAGAATGCTCTTCTTACTGCAACAAGCTGTAACAGTCGTAGACTTGGTGTGCTCCCAGCAGAACTGTCTTGATGGGCTTATCTCTGCTCTCTCTGTCTGCGCATCTGCACATCAGATAATGCTCAGACACTCGTTCAGGACTGGGATCGCTTTTCTCATTCTTAACCTTCAAAGCCCGGCAAGGATGCGTCTTTGATCTGGGCTCGGAAGCCGAGGAGCGAAACGTCTGACAGAGACGAGACGAGCGGACGCACGGAACGGGAGAGGGAAGAGTGACAGCTCACGACATGAACTACAAGCTGTGACCTTTCCAGCAAGCACGCAGGCATGACGAGGCGGGCTCAAGGTGACAGCAGCACGGGCTACTTGGGAAGAAGACAACAAGTCTTTGTTTGTTTGTGATTTAGTGGTCATGGCGGAGTAATAGCGATGGAGATTGCAAAGACACACGGTTGATTAATAACACTGGCATTTTTTTTCCAGAGGACAATTCATGATTGTAAATTGATAACAGGAAGTAATCAAATGCAAATATATTTGTTGTAGTTTTTAATTCATATTTTTGGGGGGTAGCAGTCCATGACTTGAGTATAGTGAATCCTTGAGATGCAAGTTCCCTGGCGATGCACGTAATTCACGATACTCATATCTCAACCCATCTTTCTCCATCGAAATGGATGGAAATGCCATTAAGCCATTCTGGTCTGACCCCAAAAATAAATATTTGTTATGAGTTTGTTGATTTAAAAAATTATCCATAGCAATGTTCTACTTTATTTTAAATAATACAGTCATGACACAAAAATGTCAAGCATCAAGTCGTTTTTGCCCCATTTTTGCTTCAATTCAAAAGACATTGTGCTGCTTCTACTGATCTGCACACTTTGGCCACCTGGGGGCAATATACATAGACACTGGGCTGTGCATGTCTCGGGCCACAGCTCCTCAGTAAGCTGCAGTAATATTTGACTTTCTTGATTTATATGATTATACAATAGACATTAAGGGGTAACTTAAATGTGCTCATCATGAGTGGCATGTTCTATTTTTGATATTCCTGCCCAAACACGTAATGAAACAACAAGATCATTGCATGAACATTTTTGCACTGGTCTTACATCACGGCGTATACTTTTGTGATGATTAGACATGGGACATCGCTCGTATTGAGCTGCTGGTTATGGGAGATTGGAGGAATGGCGTGTCCATTTCTGTTCCTGGGGCTGAGCGCTTTGAGCATCCTGTCAGCTCAGCACAGCCCTGAGAAGAAAGGGGGGAGCGTCGCTGCTAACATCACCCATGCACGACTGCTCAGGGCCTCACCAGTAGACCACTTGACTAACCCCACCAGCAGCAGCAGCTTCCGCAGAGCCTTCGCAAGAGATGAGAGGAATACTAAAAGATCAGGCATAGATTTTCTGCTATGAGGTGGAGGCTGGCTGAGGGTGCTGGGGTTGACTGCCCACGTCAACCCCACCCCCTTTTCACTTCACCCCCCCCCCCCCCCTGTCTTCCTGACTAGAGGGACCCTCTGTTTGTCAGCCAGCCAGTGGACCATTTACCCTCCCACAGCACCGCTTCCCGCTCTTTTTCCTGTCTTCTCCATTTCACTCTACTCGATTCTGTTAAGCAGCTTCTTACTAGGAGAGCCAACAGAGTTATATTGACTAGAGATTGCCAGGTAATAAATCGGGTGTGGAATATGAGGAGCTACAATGCTAAAATGCTAAAAATGTACCCTCAGTGTCAGTTTTGTGAGCTTGATTGAGTACTAAGCAATAATAAATTACCTTTACTAAACACACACACACACACACACACACACACGTGAGCAAAGATGTCAAACTCAAGGCCACTTCGCCAGATCCAGCCTGCCACTGTCATGATCTTGTTCTTGCGTTTCTCCAGCAGGTGGCAGAGGAGGGCCATCCCTCCACCTTGCACACCTGCTGCTAATCAGCCGACTATTTAAGGACTCCCATGTTATCATGGCTCTGTCGGATAATTCCCCTTGCTCACGACTGTCACCAAGTGTTGAATTCATCTAGACGGTCCACGTTCTTGCTCTTCGTTTTTTACCTGCCAAGTTTTCTGCACTTACAGTATTTTCACGACCATTCGGCGCACCGTGTTGTAGGGCGCAGTCTCAGTAACGGTTGCTATTTCTGTATTTTACACATACACAAAACGCACTGTATTATTGGGCGCAGCCAGGCGTGGTAAAACATACACCAGTTTAAACATACACCAGTTTAAACATACGGCATGCATGCATGCACACTAAAAACACGTTAGCTTGAAGCATAGCGTAGCATGCTAAGACATGCTAAAAACACGTTTTTAAAAAGGCAACGGAAGCAAAACTGAGATCGGTTGTACTTTATTTAGCCATCTTACAATGTAATCACGTTTTTCGATCAATCATCACCGAGAAATCCATCAAAGTTCTCATCTTCTGTATCCTAATTGAACAATTGTGCAAGTACTGTATCGGTAGTCCATAAAAAACTGCCGGGTTCCCTCTCGTTGTCAGAGTCACTCTTATTGCCATGTGGCTCCACAGAAATGATGCGCGGCCACTTACACGCCCACCCTTCACTGATTGGCCGGCTGCTTTCCCGCACGCCTGGTCTCACTCGCGGCCACTTACACGCCCACCCTTCACTGATTGGCAGGCAGCTTTCCCGCATGCCTGGTCTCACTCACGTCCTCACTCACGGCCACTTACACGCCCACCCTTCACTGATTGGCCGGCTGCTTTCCCGCATGCCTGGTCTCACTCGCGGCCACTTACACGCCCACCCTTCACTGATTGGCGGGCTGCTTTCCCGCATGCCTGGTCTCACTCACGTCCTCACTCACGGCCACTTACACGCCCACCCTTCACTGATTGGCCGGCTGCTTTCCCGCATGCCTGGTCTCACTCACGTCCTCACTCACGGCCACTTACACGCCCACCCTTCACTGATTGGCCGGCTGCTTTCCCGCATGCCTGGTCTCACTCGCGGCCACTTACACGCCCACCCTTCACTAATTGGCAGGCTGCTTTCCCGCATGCCTGGTCTCACTCACGTCCTCACTCACGGCCACTTACACGCCTACCCTTCACTGATTGGCCGGCTGCTTTCCCGCATGCCTGGTCTCACTCGCGGCCACTTACACGCCCACCCTTCACTGATTGGCGGGCTGCTTTCCCGCATGCCTGGTCTCACTCACGTCCTCACTCGCGGCCACTTACACGCCTACCCTTCACTGATTGGCTGGCTGCTTTCCCGCATGCCTGTTCACGCTCACTTCCGCCTTTTCTCTATATAAACAGCGTGTCGGCTCTCAGTCAGGATTTGGAACTCGGCTCATACACTAGACGCTCCGCATTATAAGGCGTCCTGTCCATCTTGAAGAAAAGACTTTTAATGGTGCCTTATGGTCGTGAAAATACGGTACCTTTAGAAGTAGTTTTTCGTTATCAAGTAGTTTTTCGTTATCGTCACATTTTTTGTATTGTACTCATGGGTTTTTTCATGTCTATTTATTGACAAGCAATTTCCATTCATGTTTTTATCCTTGCCGTTATTGCAAGCGTGTTTGATTGTCTTGTTTTCCTGGTGTTGCACCAGCGTTTTTTTTCACCAGTTTTCTCTTGGGGTGTTCACTGCATCACAAAAAGGAAAAAAATGTCCAGCGTCTTGCAGGGGCGGCGTAACACTGTGCTGTCAATCGTTTTGGTTGTTCATGTGTGTTGTCATCAGGGAGTAAAATGTTTGGAAACATGCCAGACTGATGGCTTCCATTCGAAAGTTCATTACCTCCCAATGCTCTTGTGGTGGGATGACACACAAGTCTGAAATACTGCACAAATTGTCATTCTTGTCAATTGCTAAAACGCAAAAGCCAATTTGCTAAACCAGTCTGTGGTATTGAATCCTCTTTTCCCCCAGTCAAGCACACATTTTGCCCCATGATGCACTTGTGAAGCATAACTGTAACCGTAGGAGACAGAAAGCACAATGAAAATCCAAACACACATGAGCAAAATTGTTGTTACCCTGCCGTTAATTAAAGAAAAGCCCACAGTGTTCACAGGGATTACTTCAATCTGATAAAAACTACATGAAAATTCACCAGTGGACATCAGATATTCATTCATTCATTCATCTTCCGAACCGCTTTATCCTCACTAGGATCGCGGGGGGTGCTGGAGCCTATCCCAGCTGTCTTCGGGCAGTAGGCGGGGGACACCCCGAATTGGTTGCCAGCCAATCGCAGGGCACACAGAGACGAACAACCATGCACGCCCACACCCACACCTAGGGACAATTTAGAGTGATCAATCAGCCTGCCATGCATGTTTTTGGAATGTGGGAGGAAACCGGAGTACCCGGAGAAAACCCACACAGGCCCGGGGAGAACATGCAAACTCCACACACGGAGGCCGGAGCTGGAATTGAACCCAGTACCTCCACACTGTGAAGTCGACGTGCTAACCACTGGACTACCGGGCCGCCGACATCAGATATTATTTTTGAATTTGTCGTTCAGTAGAATTATTTTGAAAAAAACTAATGAAACAAGCCTGGACAAAATGCTGGTACCACTTGAAGGGAATTAAAATAATTGTCTATCCTCTAATTAACATAACAGGTATCTCCGAACTTGTAATTAGCCGGCCCATTTTAGGGCTTACAAGGAGTCAGTTTACTGTTTGGTAACATGGTGTGTACAACCCTCAACATGGGCCAAAATGGATGAAGGAGCGAGTTGTCTCAGGAGATTAGAAAGAAAATTGCAGTCGACCATGTGAAAGGTAAAGGCTATAAGACTATCTCCACGCAGCTTGGTTTTGTGTAATTCACATTTTCACGTCAAGCCTGAGTGTGTGTGTGTGTGTGTGTGTGTGTGTGTGTGTGTGTGTGTGTGTGTGTGTGTGTGTGTGTGTGTGAGAGGGGCTTCGGGGTGGGCGTGGGGTGTCGTTTGATAACTGAGAACTTTTTGTCAAGCCTTTTGTGATTCTTGTGATCAAGGCCATTGGCGTGACTTAATCGTGTGCATCTAAATTTTGGCCTGCTGTATTGCCGCTTCTTCCTCCCCGACGGTGACACCTCATAGTTCGACTCTACGATCAAGATTCTCTATTCATCAAATTCTACCTTATTTGACCTCCTTTTGTGTTGCTTCTTGTGCCTTGCTGCTTCCTTGGCTGCTCCAACTCCACGTTGTCTTAGATCACAGCAATCGCTTTTGGGCACTATTGATTTCTGCCATTTTGAGATGACAACTTTGGTCCCAGTTGGCCGTGTTTGTGTCAGACTGTTGCGTTTGGCCACAGGGAGCGAGACAACATTTAGAAAGAGACACGGAAGGCGATGGCGATCTGTAACACACATGCATTTGTCTCCATGCGCTCTCTTTCCGGATGGTGCCATTGTTTGGGTTTGTGAAAACACCATGAGGCATCCAGTCCATTTTGGTGCACTGCTGAGCTGCCGTAGTAGATTGCGATGAATACGGCAAAGAAGGAGGTGAGTCAAGGTGAGGAAGTGTCTACTGACACAAACGATTACGCCTGCAAATGTGGCCTGAAGCTGGGAGAGCTGGATCAAAAACGGCCCCGACATGGGAATCAGCAGGTAGAATAGAAGGTGGTGGCAGCTCAATGCCATACCAAACCAAAAAATTGGGTGTGAAGAATTAGACTTGACATTTTCTTTCTTGTGTCCTTGTTTTGGTCGACAAATGCGGGAGCCTGTTTTACTTTGTCTGTATGTGCTTATTCTTTAAGGCAGCTGACACAAAAACAAGTGTCACACAACATTACTACGTACGTCTGTTTGTGCATCAACTTTCTCTTGTACGCAGATTGAACGAAATTTGTTTAAAAGTACATTATATATACTGTATCTTCATACAAGATCCTTACTGCATAATCGCAGTGTGTACTTAGCTAGTTAGCAATGCCTACACTCTCAAAAGACATCTTCCCTTTGTATATTCTGTTGGCTTGACCAATTTAGCTGTGAGTACACGTCACAGAGTCCGATGAGTGAACAGGAGCTTCATATTGGCACGGCCTTCTCTGAGTGTCTCGTCGGAGCTTGCAAAAACCCTGCAACGACTCAGTGGGATAGATTCCAGCCGTCCAAGGTTTCAAGCCAATACATTTCCATGGCTAAATAATTGTATGTGTGTGATCAGAAGAAAAATGCTAGATCAAAGAGCATCCATTTTTCCACGACGTAGCAGTGGAATTTGATTGACAGTTAAGCATGGCGTGTTTTCAGCGTATTCAGCTGAAATGCACACATAATTTGAGAACTGAGACAAGGGCTTGATTTTTCACAATTTGAAGCCTCATTTTATATACAGTACTTGACATTTTTTAAACATTCAGATTTAGCATTGTTGTTGACAACATAATCTTCTCTGTGGTGTGTCAAAATTACAAGACCTTTTCATTTTCACTTTCCTGGCCTTTAAGGATTCTGCACATTGTTTCATATACTGTATGAAGTAGTTCTCGTGTCAATTAGGGCCCATTATGAAGTCCGCCAAGTCTTGTGAAACCGCACGGCAGATGTTTCAACAGCAGAGCACATGTAACATCATCTTATAACAAAAAACAAACGTCCATCCTTGCCTACAGCAGTTGATCCAACTGTTTTTCAGTGCATGTCACTTTTCATTGTTTTCAGCTGTCTTCCTCTCTGACCCATGAAGTCCACTCTTGAAAGATGCATGTGGACTCCTGTCAGTCAACTCCTTCATTTTCGGATCAACACACCATGATTCCATGCACTGGTAAAATTGTGCTAGGCAAAATGACACTGCATATATCTGTCATTCCGTTTCAACCGACCTCCCTGTAATTTCAGCTTGTCACAGTTACAAATCAGATGTCTTGAATGAAAATTTCAGTGGTTGGAAATTTAATTATGACTGGTCGTCATTCGAGTTATGGGTTAATCCTAACCCCAAGTTTACAGATAGTGAAACTTTGCTTTTCAATGTTAAACCTGCTTGCCATAGATTCAGGCCTCTCTGTTTTTGTTGACATATCTGGTGTCGCTGCTGCCCAATGTGGACACGTGGTCGTGGAGTATGTTTTTCAGTAAATGTAAAAGTAGTGAAATAGGGCTGAAATAAATCCTCAAGTAACTTGGGTAACGAGAGCCAATAAAATGCTCGAGGCATTTTTTTTTCCTGCCTCTGGTACCCGCTTATTCATGTGTACACTGCCAAGAAGAAGTCAAGCTAATCTCAACAAACAATTGTTTGTTTATGGCAGAGGTGTCCAATTTTGGGCCTGGAGGGACGATGTCCTGCCTGTTTTCCATCTCTCCCTGCTGAACCACCTGATTCAAAGGTTCAGCTCATCAGCAAGCTCTGAAGAAGCAAGTTAACCATCCTGATCATTTGGACACCCCTGGTTTATGGTATGGCATGATAATAATACGCCACCAATGCAGTAAGGATTAGGTCTACTTCAAAATAAAGTTTATAAGTAAGGACATCAATGCCTCCATATGCATTTATTTTGAAGCTGTTCCAGGCAGCGTTTGGCTAAGGGCCTGTAGCCAACATTGAGCGGCGACTCCAGTGCTAGCTGGAGCTATCGGGTGTTAGCACTAGCAAGCGCTACCAGAGCTCAAGCACTCCACATAGGCTGGCGAAAGCCATCAGATTACTTTTCAACGGCAGTTTATTAGACATAATATACTCTGCACACTTTGATGCTGCCAGTCTGACACATGACACAGTTTTTTCCAACTGATTACTAACTCATCAGGTTTATGCAAGTGTGATTTAAAATTGCTCGACCAAAATATATCCCCATGGGAAAAGATTTATCTAAAATCTGACGAATGTTTCTTATCTGGAAAGGAAATGGTGTAATGCTGTGCACAGTTTAAGGAGAAAATAGTGAATACCTAAAAATGACAACCATTTGGAAATCCGTTAAGTGGAATTTTTTTGGTCTTCAGTACTTAAAAACAAGAAGTGTGTTTGTGTGTGTGTGTGTGTGTGTGTGTGTGTGTGTGTGTTGGAAGCTTCTAGCTTGAATCCTGCACAGAGGCGGCGCAGGCATGATGGTCGTTGTGAAGATGGGATGGGACAACATCCTCCTTCGGCAGCATCCTGTGCGTCTGGGCAGACCTATTTAGGGACCTGACTGCCCACCCCTTACAGGGGAAGGGTCTAGAAAAGGTGACCCAAACATTGCTTGTTCCCCCACACCGGGTGGCCTACCGCAGCCACCAAGGCATCCCTACTATGCGGTCGAAAACGCAAAAATAAAACGAAACCCATGACTATGAATCTGGCTACCTGGAATGTCCGCACCCTCCTCGATGTTCGAGACGGGATAGAGAGACCTCGAAGACGGACTGCCCTCATTGCACATGAGCTGAAGAGGTACAACATAGATATTGCGGCACTTAGTGAGACTCGGTTCTCTGGTGAGGACTCACTCACAGAGGTTGGTGAAGGCTACACCTTCTTCTGGAAGGGTCTCCCGGAGGATGAACGCAGACTCCACGGAATTGGCTTTGCTGTAAGAAGCAAACTACTCGTCAACATTCCTGAGTCCCCCAAGGCATCAGTGAGCGGCTTATGACCTGGCGTATCCCCTGGTGAAAGGACGCTTTGCTACTTTGATCAGCGCCTATGCCCCCACCTTGATGCCGACAACAACACCAAAGACGCCTTCTACGAGTCCCTTGATGCTGTTCTATCTACAATTCCTGACTCGGACAAGCTTGTCCTGATGGGTGACTTCAATGCCCGAGTAGGCACTGATGCCACACTCTGGAGACAGGTCATCGGAAGTCATGGGACGGGAAAATAAACAACAATGGCCTCCGACTCCTCTCTCTGTGCTCTGAGCATCAACTGATCTTAACAAACACCATCTTTCAGTTGAAAAGAAGTATGTCACATCATGGATGCATCCCAGGTCCAAACATTGGCACCTACTGGACTACATCATTACTCGCCAACGGGACCAAAATGATGTCTGTATAACTCGGGCCATGCGTGGGGCTGAGTGCTGGACTGATCACCGGCTGATCAAATCCATACTCAAGCTGAGAATTCGACCACCACACAAGAAACAGCAACCTCGAAAGCGATTCAACTGCAGAGCTCTGGAATCCCCAAACTGTGTGGCCAACTACCGCAGCAAACTAGCAGAGGGCTTGCCACCCTGGAAGAGGACAGCAGTGTCCTTGACATGGAAGATGAGTGGGCAAAATTGAGGTCAGCAATACGAAGCTGCCTCCGTGACCATCGGCTTTATCCAAAAGAGACATCAAGATTGGTTCGACAATAGCTCTGCAGCAATACAGGAGCTACTGGAAACCAAGCGTAAAGCCCACGCCACACTGCTCTCCAACCCTCACTCTCCACTTCTCCTCTCTCACTACAAAGCCATCCGTAGTGAGACACAGAAACAACTTAGGATTATGGAAAACGAGTGGTGGCTTAGAAAAGCCCAAGAAATCCAGAGGCACGCAGACAACAACAACACATTTGCCTTCTATGATGCTGTTAAATCCTTGTATGGTCCACAAAGACAAAACATCGTTCCAGTTAGATCTGCAGACGGCTCTGTGCTACTCAAGGAAAAAGAGCAGATACTTGAGCGTTGGGCCGAGCACTTCCACTCTCTGCTAAACAAAATAAACCCCTCTGATCCATCGGTCCTTGAAGCCCTCCCAGAACTTCCACCAGTTCCCTCCCTCGATGAACCACCTAAGTTCACAGAGGTACTCTCCGCAGTCAGAAGTCTTAAAAACAACAAAAGCGCTGGCCCAGATGGACTCCCAGCTGAGATCCTCAAGAAGGAGGTTACCTCTTAAGCGACAGCTACACCACCTCATCTGCAAAATCTGGCAAAACGAGACACTCCCTCAGGAATGGAAGGACAGCAACATTGTCACCATTTACAAGAGGAAGGGAGACAAGTCATCCTGTGACAACAGCCGTGGCATCTCCTTGCTCTCAGCTGCTGGCAAGGTTCTTGCAAAAATAATGCTGTTCCGCCTAACAATGCACATCACTGAGGATATCCTCCCAGAGACACAGTGTGGCTTCAGACAGAACCGAAGCACTCTGGACATGGTCTTTACAGCACGTCAAGTCCAGGAGAAATGCAGGGAGCAAAACAAGGACCTCTACATTGCCTTCATTGACCTCACTAAGGCCTTTGATACAGTTGACGGGACATTCTTTGGCGCATACTGCAGAAATTCAGGGTCCCCTAAATTTCTTGGCATCCTCAAGCAGTTTCACAGTGGCATGCAGGCATCTGTACTAGTTGGTGGCCAAAAATCTCCTCCTTTCCGGTGAAAGTTGGGGTGAAGCAGGGTTGCGTACTGGCCCCAGTCATATTCAATCTTTCCTGACGGCAGCCACACTCCTCTTTCATAAGACCATCCAGGAAGATGGAGGTGTGAAAATACAGTTCAGACTCGACGGGAGCCTGTTTAACATCAGACGCCTACAGGCCAAGACGAAGACCCTGACTAGCAACATCCACGAGCTACTATATTCAAAATATAAAATAAAAGGCAGATGTAAAAATAAACGGGGAGTTGAGGAGTATACATCCAGCAAAAGATCCTTATCTCTTTTCTGGAGGTCTTACTTTTCTACAGCATGGCTGAGGTATAAGAAAGTGAAGGGTGGAAGTGGTTGTCCCCCTACGTTTGTGTCCATCAAGTGTCATGGCCCCTCACAGCTTTCATGTTGCGTTTGGCTGAGTGTCCTGCTCCAGCATCTTCATTTCCTCATTGGAGATCTGCATCCCTCAGAGGCAGGAGATGCTCGATCCTCTGCATCGACATTTCATGTCAGCTCAGCATCGCCGTGCCCGGCTCTCACCTTGGTGTCACGGTCTCCTCAGCAGACGCCTCCCACCCCTGCACGGCCCCAGCTGGTTGACAGGCAGCTGTCCGTGCGCGTAAACCAGGAGAGGACACACACTGTACTCTGAGTTAACATCACTGCCTAAGTTTTCTGGCACCTTTGGAAACAGCAACTTCTGCAGTTCAGCCACTTCTTCAGGAGCAATCATGCAAACTTCCAAAGAGGAAATGAAACTTGATTTCATCAAACTTTTTGACATCAGACTTATCATCAGTCGCAATCACAACACGGTCCAATATTTTCATTATAATAATTAAATATTAGAAAGAAATTATTGATTTCAACACGTTAGGTCAGTAAACTGTATATTAAATAGCAAATTCTACATTTTTTTAAATTAATGCCAATCAAAAATATTTTAAAATACTCATTTCACATGTTCCTATGTATGCCAGACGATACATTTCAAAGCAGAGATTTAATGTGAGCATGCCTCCAGCGTTCAGCAATGACATGACCAATCAGATTGGATGCTCCTGAGTGTCTTCATACAATGTCATGGGGTCATTACTTTTCTGCCTCATCATTTGTTTTTGTACAAAAAGTCCCGTATTTAGGTCCAAAAAAAGCATTTTAGAAGTCAAAAAAAGCGGGTGTGTCTATCTGTCAATAAACAGCCTAGAGCCTCTTTTTTGAAGAATTTTTCTTGAACTGCCAGACCAATGCATGTTGTGAAGTCTTTTAAGTTCACTGCCACTATAGAGCACTCATATCTCAAATTTTTGTTTGCAAGTCAGAGCCCAAAAATCTGCACGACAGTGATGCCTTGAGGTATAAGTCGAGTCACTTGTACCTCAAGGCATCACTGTAGTTTCAGCCATAAACATATCACAAACTGTGATCCCAAAATGGTTTCGTATCATCTCAAACTCATCTTGCAACATTACACTTTTAAAAATGGCTTACACATGATTTAATTTCGGGGGGAAAAAATGACCACTGGAATTTCACCTAGACATGGAAGAGTAACAGGATGAGCACAAAACCCCAAAATATGTAAAAAATAAAAATGAAAAAATCCAGCAAACAGTTGACATTTATTTATTTATTTATTTATTTATTTATTTATTTATTTATTTATTTATTTATTTATTTATTTATTTATGTGTGTGTATGTATGTATGCATTTATTTAGTTATTTATTTGTTTATTTATTTATTTATCTATTTATTTATTTATTTTGGGCGTCCGCAAACCTTTGAGGCTAATGTGTAAATAGTTTGATCAAGAAGTAAAATCTGTTTGGCTTCCACGGGAAAGAAAATGTCAGTCACAGGGGCTCAAAACAGGCCAGAGGCTGATGAAGACAAATGTGCAAACACATGTTAGCAGAATTGCTTTTTGGTGGAGTGTGATCGGCTACACTCAGCAGGGCGGAACCATGAGTTGTGATTTATAGTTTTTTTGTGCTGCCCCTGGACCGCCACTGTCTGCTGCCTCCCATGACTGCCATTACAATGGGTGTCCGTAAGAATCGCTTCTCCCGCTGAGGGCAGGGGAGACGAATGAGACGAGATAGGATGAGAGTAGCCAAGAGATAGTCTTGTAATTCAAACGGCGTCTTCCACAAAAGCATGATCTAAAGGAAGAGAGAAGGTGAAAAAAACACTGCAGACGATATGATAAAGGTCAAAAGGAACCATTGTAAAAGGTTGAGAGCTGTGAAGAATAAGGACACAAAAGCGTTTCTTCCCATAGGTCATGCGTGACTTCTTCAGAATGTTTGCAATAAAAAAAAAATTAAAAATAAGAAAGTTGTATTACTCTTGATATAGAAGCAAACAGGGAGTTTTGCTTTGTAAAAAAAACATTTGTTTTAAGAGGAAGTCAAGTCCCAAATTTTCTTTCCAATAATATGTTCTATGCGCACCCCACTATTCAGGAACATGAGGCCTAATGACAGTTTTAACAAATGTGACTCTGGCCTTTAAGCTGCGTGGACAATACAAATGAACAGAGGTGCACGTTAAACAATATGTCACATACTACAAAGACATGAATAAACATGACTACTGCTACTGTAATGCAATGTGGGAGCCGCCCTGGCTAGTCCACCAATATCGCACAACGCCAAAGTACTGTAGTTACAGGTGATGCGAGGTCACCATGGCAATAGATAAAGTAAACTATATATTCTTTTTACAAATCAGTGTGACGTCAAATGATATTCAGACTTGTCCTACAAAGTCCTTTTTTTTCACATATCATTGCTCTAATGCAAATTGGCTTTTTGGCTTTTTGTCATTTTGGGTGAGATACAAAGACACTTTCAATCTTGTTGAACTGGCCTAGTCCAAGCATCCCAACCATTGGCCACCAAGACGTTGTCGTTCGTTTTGCCAGGAGCCTTGTGCTGTAGCATCTCCTAGTGGCAAACTGCCAACATGAAAATTAATTAATAGATTCAGTCAATAGTTCCATGTAATTGGGGGGGGGGGGGGGGTTGTACATAAAAATATAACCTAAGGTTGTTTGGACGGCGCATTGCTTTGCAGTGAATCGATTATGGACCTTTTTAATTGGGTTGTTACTGCTTGACAGCACGCTTCTCTTCAACTTGCACTGCTTTCGTCTGCATTAATCTTGTTCTTTCACTCTCCAAAAGACGATTAAATCCTTTCATTATTTATTTTTAAGAGCTCTGAACTGTACTACGGCCTGGAAAATGCAAAACAATTTTAAAAATTGCATTTAGACAATTCTTAGCAAAGTCTGATTTGCTGTTTTTTTTTCATTCAATCTCGAAAACGGTTGGGGGGTTTTCACTGTAAAATATGCTTTTCCCAGTGTGCATTGAACTGACTTCATTGAAAGCAAAATATTTGGTTGTAATACGTAGAACATGTTAGTTGTACACAAGCAATAGTAAACAAAAGACAAAGGTTTTAATATCAAAATCCTGCACATTGTGCCCCACATCGTGTGCTCTAACCGTATTTGCAGAAGAGACAAGGGTTGTGGCCTGTGGATGATGACGAGGAGCACAAATGATTGAGGTGAGACAGAGGATGGCTTGTGCATTTCAACACTAATATCTCGGTTTATTAGAGAAATAACCGTGCCTTTAATTGATCTCTGTGACCACAAGCCCAAGTGGTTGAGGGCAGGATGAATTTGTCGATTCCTTGGGCGTATTAAGCGTATCTGACGATTCAGAAAAAAATGAAAAAAGGATTACTAGGAAATAGAGGTATTGATTTGGTCAAGGATTCGGGTCTTAAATTTCACATTCAACCAGAGAAGCGGGATTTGATTTGTATGCAGTGTTGTCTTGAATTAATGGGGAAAAAATTGATGACTTTAAACACTCCTCGAAGTCATGCTTTTCACAACTGGTAATAATAATGAAATTACCTTCAGTCGAAGAGACAGACAATGAGAACAAACCACATCAACTCTACGGATGATGGCAAAATATTGTTTCCACATTGACATTGTCTTTCTTTTTACTCAAATCATAGTGGCATGTACACAAAACCCTAAAATTCGATTCAGTCGATTACCAATAAGGTATTTGAAATATCAGCAATTGATGAAGTTATGCATAATTAATACAGTTATCGCACCAAGTTTAATATTTGACCCATTTCTTGTACTATTGTAATTTTGTTCATAAATGTGCCTTTTACTTAATGTTCCTCCTACAAAATGTTTTAGACATTTTGCTAAATGTTCCTATTTCAACAACAGCAACAGCGTTTTTAATGTACAGTATTATAAAACCTGACCTTCAGTGAATGGTTTCAATTGGTGAACGAATTTACTTGGATCGATTCTGCACATGTATTTTATCCAGCAGGTGGCAGCGTGTGTGTGGGTGTGTGTGAGGTGTGTGTGTGCGTGTGTGCGTGTGTGTGTGTGTGTGTGTGTGCGCGCGCGCGCGTGCACGTTTTGCTTCTTCTGCGATGATAAACCGGAAATAGGAAGTGGAGCATTTCGGCCACTGTCAAAACAGATTAGCTTCTCGAGTGTTGCGCATCCATTCTGCTACTGCGTTGCATTTTGCTCTGGCGTAAAAACGGGATCGTGTTGAGGGCCGCTGAGAGAATGCCGTTTTGCGGGGGGGCTTCGTGGAGAATTGTCGTAGCTGCAGCGCTCTTGGCGCTGTTGCTGGATGCTGCTGCTCTTGCAGACGCCAAGGTAAGACAGGCGTACATCCTGCGGGGGAAAAAAAACCTGTTAGGTGAAATTATTATGAACGAACCATAATGTTCTGTCAACACATAAGGTAATAGGTATCCATTTGCAGGACTATATCGGAAACAAAAGTGATATGACAAAATATACTTTGTTTCATGCATGTTGTCTTTTATTGTTGTTGTTTTTAAATACAATGAACAGCAAGCAGCCCTTCATTTAACTCGTGCTCTATTTTGTTGTTCTGCTACAATGACAGAGCTTTGAAGACGTTCGCTGCAAGTGCATCTGCCCGCCCTACAGAAACATCACTGGCCACATCTACAACAGAAATGTTTCCCAAAAGGATTGGTAAATGCAACGCGTTTCTCCGCTTGTTCTGTTCCATCCAATTGGGAGATTCGTCACCTGTTCAATTCTGATACATGTAGTTTGTCTTTTCCCCTAGCAACTGCCTCCATGTGGTGGATCCCATGCCGGTGCCTGGCCATGATGTGGAGGCTTACTGCCTGCTCTGTGAGTGCAAGTACGAGGAGCGGAGCAGCAACACTATCAAGGTAGGACAAGGCTTCCTCAATAGTAATTTTTTAGGCGTAGAAAAATAAGTAGTGTGTTTTCGGTAACATGAAATTTCAGCATAGGGTCGGTAGGTCGGACAAAGTTTTTTTTTAATCTTTTTTTCTCCCTCCCCCATCAAAAATGTAAACAAAATAACCATAAAACATAAAACAAGGAGACATTGAAACCAGTGCCGGATGCTCGTCTGTCAAAGAGGGGAAGCTCAATTTTGGTCGACATCATAAAATGTGTCTGTTTATTTATACGCAAATTCTACTCTAGCTCCGTTCCTTTTCAAGAAAATGATCTGTGACCCTGTCATACCAACACGGTGTCTTTTCCCGGTACTTGATTAGTGTCCTACAACTATTGGAACTACAATAAAACCCACCAGAAATAAAAGATTAATTTGTCGCCAGTTGTTTGTTTACAACAAACAGTGTCGCTAAAATTATTAGGAGAAGTCTCCAGCTCAACTCGGAACAGAATGCGAGTTGAAAATGTCTACACTAAAAGCTCAGTGACTGGCTCATTTCAATGTCAATCGAACTGGCACACAGGCTCAGAGAGATCATCCAATCTGATGCAGAAAAGCCTGCCGTCCGGTACCCTCCCACTGCCATCCAGTCCCAGAGAACACAAGCGTGCGTGGGCGGGACAAAAAACAGCTTGTATCCAATGACTCGTCTCCGTTCAACGCATTGGGACAACCTACCCTGAACCCACTACCGTTTAAAGCACAGCGAAGCTGCGGGATTAATGAGAAGGGAGTCGCGTCGTAACCAGTAAGAAGAAGCTGATTCGGAGCAAAAGTTGAGCACGTTTTAGCGCATATTTAGTCACTGACATGTACACACAATGAAATTTACATTCATATATTTGATCACTTATTCTTTGACGTTTTAGGGGAAGCCGAGCTTCCCTTGCAGTCCGAGAGCAATCGCCACTGATTGAAACCTCCGCTCGGCGGCGAGAGAGTTGGGTACCCAGCGGCTGGGTGTTACAGCCATCTCGTTACCTCTGCGTCCCGCGTCCTCGATGGCCCGTGGTGTTCGTCAAATAGTTCGCTGAATCTTTTCGAAACAGCAGTGGATGCTATTTTCTTAATATTATGGTGCAAGCATGCGACTGCAACACACAAAACGCGGTTTAAACTGTTGTCGCAGATCGTGGCCGCCGCCATGATTCAATGTTGTTGACAGACGACCTGGCAAACGACGGCGCACGCTCAACGTGAATATCGCGAGAGTTTGCAACAATGTAAACACTCTAAATTCATCTTTCCTTTTATTATTTACAATTTTGTCTGTGGTTTTATTGTTCTTGTTTTTGTAAAGCGTCCTTGAGTGTTTTGAAAGGCGCATATAAATGAAATGTACGATTATTATTATTATTATTACTCAAAAATGTAGAAGGTTTGAAAAAAATGCTGACCGTAAAGTTTTTTCTCGAGGTAGAAATTCTCGGTCGGTCGGGTTACCGGAAACACACTACTTTTTTTTCTACGCCTTACCACCTCAGTTATTATTATTATTGTTGTTATTTGTCAATTAGGGGTTCTTAACATTTTGGCAGTGGTTATTTTGACGTGACCGGCAACTCGCCACCTAGTGTTTTTTGCCGTGTATCTCGCAGGAATATTAAGTATAAATTATGCGCTGCTCAAAGTGTGCAGGTACGGCTTTATTCCTTCCTGTTTGAAGCCCGCTTTCATCCTTTTTAATGTAACAGCCACAGCTGGAATCGGGAGCCAGTTAAGGTGGAAGCCAGTAGAACCGTAACACAGCAGGCATCAGTCTAAAATAACCTATTCACGACCAACCTACTGTAATCACGGTAAAATAGCTGATTCACAACTGGCCCAGAATTCCTAACATCATAAGCACTGCCTAAAAAAAAACAATAACAACAACAACACATGTGGGTGTCACTTTTCCCTCAATATGATGCTGTCCACTGCACTTTATGACTCCCAGACCATCCTATTTTTTTCTCATCAGGAAAAAGGTAAAACAGTGGCAAGATCGCCTTCCAGCCCTAATCTACAACAATTTTCATGTTGACATTCAGATAATTTTACGGCATAGGAACGAAACGAGGACCGATAATGCGACATGCGTGTACTGTTGCATAGTGTGCCGGATGCAGGCTGGGCTTCAAGAGGGCACTGGTGGAGCAAGTTGGCCAGATTCATTTCATATACAGCATGATGTTGGTGCAACTAAGACATTTCTGCCATCCAGTGGTAATTTCAGATATTACATCTTGAAAGGAGAGTTGACCCCTACAGGTTTGTGGGGTTTTTTCTTCTATTTGTTCTTTTTTTCAAATATTGAATAGTTTTCCCATTTTTTAATCTGCATTTTAGGAGGAATTTGGGGGGTTGTAAAAAATAAATAAAATAACTGGCCCGGTAGTCCAGTGGTTAGCACGTCGGCTTCACAGTGCGGAGGTACCGGGTTCAATTCCAGCTCCGGCCTCCCTGTGTGGAGTCTGCATGTTCTCCCCGGCCCTGCGTGGGTTTTCTCCGGGCACTCCGGTTTCCTCCCACATTCCAAAAACATGCATGGCAGGCTGATTGAACACTCTAAATTGTCCCTAGGTGTGTATGTGAGCTTGGATGGTTGTTTGTCTCTGTGTGCCCTGCGATTGGCTGGCAACCGGTTCAGGGTGTCCCCTGCCTACTGCCCGAAGACAGCTGGGATAGGCTCCAGCACCCCCCGCGACCCTAGTGAGGATCAAGCGGTTCGGAAAATGGATGGATGGATGTTTCTTTTCGTTTTGTGCCAGTTGCTCATCCCTGTACTAAGTAGTTGCAGAAGCTCTGGTTAACAATGACTGCTTTTGCCACAGGTGACGATCATAATATACCTTTCTGTTGTGGGGGCACTGATGCTGTACATGCTGTTCCTCCTGTTGGTGGATCCTCTCATCCGCAAGCATGACGCATACACCCAGCCCCTCCACAACGAGGAGGACTCTGAGGTATGTTGAATACTCGACATGTGCATTGACATCGGCTCAAGGTAGCCATTCCTTTTGCTTTCGTGAATCTTGGTTTGTCCATGTGCGCTCTTGTCTTCTGCCTGCGTCTAGGAGATGCGTCCACGGGTAGGCAGCAGCCAGGCCAGAGGAAACACAGTGCTGGAGCGGGTCGAGGGCGCACAGCAACGCTGGAAGAAGCAGGTCCAGGAACAGCGCAAGACTGTGTTTGACCGCCACAAGATGCTTAGTTAAACGTAGCGTCGACCATTCAGAACCCAGGTTGAGAGCGGGTATTTCCTCTGCTATCAGCTGCACTTTCTTTATTGCTCTTCACTGTCACAATTTCACAAAATGGAGTTCCGTGGCTTGACCCAAAAATATAACTACTAGTGAAACGCTGATGATCATGACGCTTCTCGCTACTTAATATTTGGGTTCCTAGTCAATAACCTACCAGTGGCTAACCAACTACTGAATGTGCATTAGAGTAACGTAACCCCCCAAAAAACTAGTGTTCGACCCCATAAAAAGTGTCTTGAAAGGGTTATAATTTGCCTACATTAGTCGATTAAACCATAAATATGTGATGTGTTCAAAATTTGTTTGGCAGATGAAGGGCAAAAATTTTGTTTTCCATCTACCTCCACGTCCAACTTGCCAAGTAGCACCAATACATTAATTGCATACATTTATTGTGTTCCACTAATACTTAAATAAAATGTCATTTCAAAATGTCCCATGTGGTTGAAAAGCAAAATGAGGAGAGTCTCTGTCACCCAAATGCCCAAGTGGAGTCTACGATAATTGCCGACAACTTTGTAATAACCACACTCTTTGATTCTCATTCCTTAATCAGCAGATTAATGTTGAATGGCAGTGCAAACTGAAACTTGCATTGGCATGCAAACAGTAATCATTACGTCTGCCTCAAATTTACAATCAAAAGTTCAATCTAATGACCCACTGCACATGAAAAAAAAAAAAGATCTGATTTAAAGTGATCAGAGCATATCCTTGTATGTTGTGATTGTGAAATATAGTCATGTCAAAGATTGGATTGTGCTGGTCTTCTTGCATAGAGTTGCTTCATTTTTCTTCCCTGGTTTTTAACCAAAATCATTGCCGTAATCGGAAAGAATGATTTCTTCCATCTAGTTGAAGGATGAGAACAACTGTAAACAGCACAGATGTTCAGCACAAAATGGACATGGCGACTGTTTGTCATTTATTTCACTCCCTTAACCGCTTGCTCTAACGTGGCTGATCTTAGCAGAGGGGTAGGAGAAACTCTGGTTCCTCGAGAACCATATCCTGCCTGTTTTAGATCCCTCCCAACTCAAAAAAATCCTTTTAAATAATCAGTTGTATTAGCCAGGGCTTTGGCGCCCTCTTGTGGTATTTTAGGGTGTTGCAGAAAGCAATACACTAGTTGGGTATTTTTTAGCGATAAGTCGAGGAAAAATTCCCCATGAAAAAATAATAAATAAGTGATTGTGTGAGATGCGGCTTTCGACTGTACTCTGATGCACTTTCCTCATTTGCAACTGGACCAATCATAGAATTATTGCAAGCCTTTGCTACGAAACAACCTCAACCATTTTACCTTTTGACCGTGCAACACACATGAATGTCCTTTTATCCTGGTTTTAATCTCATTGTGAGCTCCACAAAATGTGTGACACTTTTTGTTGGCCATGAAGCATTGTTTGAAGGAGTAGGAAAATCTCGTCAAGCACACCAGTTGTTTATTCATAATTTATTGCTGTTGATGGTAAGTTGTGCACATAATCATAATATGTTCTGTTTGTATTTTTCCTCTTTTCCTTTGTTTTGGTGATGCACAAAGGCCAAATCAAAATTTGGTGCCCATTGCACACCATTCACATCTTACAAAAATAACTAGCAGATGATTAAGTCTGGCAGTATGACTTGGTATCATATAAATTCACTTTGTTGTATTTGAAATCCCCATTGCTCCTAATGTGATGCCCAGTCACTTAGTTTTCATCATTTAATTTGTCATGATTGTTTTCTGACATATTTATGCCTAATTTGAATGTTCTTGCTGTTATTTTGTATTTATATTGATTTGTCTGTATATTTGTCTCGATGCAAAATAAGAAATCACTGGTTAAGAAGTAATTGTGGGTGTGTTTGTGTTCCTAATTTGCTCAGCTTGAATATTAGCACGAGAGGGCGACATACAACGTGATGGACTACGATTTGCACTGTATCAATACTGCTCGCTTGTCAAATTATCAGTTCAATGATTCTTGAACACGTATGTTGAGTTGCATCTTCACTTTTCATCACGTTACCAATTTAAAATGGAACACATGTTGACGCAGCATGATCTATTTTTGTATACAAACAAGTCAGAACAAATGTCGAACACGCAACCTTTTTTTATTGCCTTAATTTATTTGGGTAAAGTGAGTTAGTAGTTGTTGGTGTTGGATAATAATACACTTCCCTCAATTAAAAAAATAAAACCATAAATAAACCTGGGGAACAGATGTACTGTACACTGAGGGTGAAGACTTCATCAGCCTTAGTGTCACCCCGTCACCCCCCACTCCCCTCTTGATTACATCCCCTCCCTTCTTCCACGTTCTACCCCCCCACTCCCCTCCCAAACCTTTTTACCATCCCCAAGCATGGCTCGCCACTGGTTCACAGTCTAAAATTAAACTCCAGCAGGGCCAACTGTGCTTCCAACCACTTGGCCCGCAGGTCTTCTTGTCTGAAGTCCTCAGTGAGGAGAGGCCTTTCGCTCCTTCTCTCAGGTTTGCCGGTACAAGGAGGGCCACTCAACCCCTCCTTGCCGGTACAAGGAGGGCCACCCAACCCCCATTTGGGTTTGTACAGCCAGTGGAAATATTTCTCCGGGATTAAGGTGTGTTGGAGTCTCCAGGATGGCAGCAAACTCGGACGCGCCCAAGCCGGTCATCATGAATGAAGAGGAGCTGAAGAGGAAGCAGCGGGAGAAGCTGAAGAAGTTACAGGCCACGGGGGGCAACCCAAGACCTGCCAGATCTCTCTTCTTCTTCACTCTTAAAAACCCCTTCCGCAAGGCCTGCATCAACATTGTGGAGTGGAAGTATCCTTTATATTCTATCACCATTATGACAAGTGCTTGTTTGTTGAGCGTAAGAGACGGCGATTGTGGTGCGGCAGGTGCTCAAACTATTGCGCAACCTGATAAAGCTGTGATTAAGATACTTTACACAAGCTGTATACTGATATGATGTCAAAGCATTGGCCACTTCTCCTTAATCTTTGTTCATTTTACTCTGTGATGTGTAAAGACTTCTGTTATTCTCTGGCAGCCTGCGCCCGAGTCAATTTTGTCACCATGAATGCAAGGCCATTCTCTGTTTAATGTGAAAATGGCGCTCAAATGCTTCCACGATGTGAGGCTCGGCATTTGATCAGACGGCTGTCCGCTGAGTGATGTTATGAGGGTCCTGCAGGGACTTTCCTGCTTTTATTTTAGCTTCATGCCCTTCTTGGTTCAGACATCTTCAACACCCAGAACAAACTTAGCTGACACAAATTGCTGTCTTTATAGATGACAGCTTGGCTGTTAAATTGAGAAGTATATGGATGATAGCCAGTTAGGTTTTGCTCCTTCAGATCCCTACTTAACAATTTAGGGATGATTTATGATGATCTATCTATCTATCTATCTATCTATCTATCTATCTATCTATCTATCTATCTATCTATCTATCTAAGATAGATAGATAGATAGATAGATAGATAGATAGATAGATAGATAGATAGATAGATAGATAGATAAGATCTATCTAAGATAGATAGATAGATAGATAGATAGATAGATAGATCATCATAAATCATCCCTATCAGATAAGATAGATGGATAGATGGATAGATAGATGGATAGATAGATAGATAATGGGGTCAACTGGTTAGCACATCGGCCTCACAGTCAGGAGGTGCAGGGCTCGATTCCGACTCTGGCCTTCCTTTGTGGAATTTGCATGTTCTCCCTCTGCCTGTGTGGATTTTCTCTGGGTACTCTGGTTTCCTCCCACGTTCCAAGAACAATCATGTCACTTTAAATTGTCCCTAGTTGTAAGTGCAGATGGTTGTTCATCAATGGGTGCCCTGCGATTGGCTGGCAACCAGTTCAGGGTGTCCCCCGCCTACTGCTCGAAGACAGCTGGGATAGGCTCCAGCACGCCCACGACCCTTGTGAAGATAAGTGGATCAGAAAATGGATGGATGGACATATATGTATATATATATATATATATATATATATATATATATATATATATATATATATATATATATATATATATATATATATATATATATATATATATATATATTAGATTTCTGAGCATTTGGGAAAGTTAAGACAGAAAGAAAGAGCGTACACAGATCGTAAACATTGACCCCATTATGGGAATGTACAAATTTGTCACCACATGCTCAACCAAGTCATGGGCTTTTTTTATTGCATAAGTATAATCACATTGGTATGTCACCCTGCAGCAGATGTCGCCCACAAGTGTAGTTGCAGCTTTGCAGAAAAAAACAAAAACACGTTGAGCTCTCACGGACGAAAGAACGTACAGTGACGTTACGAGAATGGTAGAAGAACCCGACTCATTTTCACACAAGTGTGTGTTGCGCTGCTTTGGACATATTCTTGGGACCTGCAGCTGTCCTGCTATATCACAGGACATGATGCTGACCTGGCAGGGGGAATTCTCTGACTGAGCCCCCTATGGGCGAGAATGAGAAAGCATGGAGGCGAATATTCCATGTCATGTGGAGCAGGGCTGCTGATGCACAATGCAGCAGACTGAAGCATGATTTCCCTCTTGCGTCTTCTAAATGCGGCTCATCTGTTGTTTTCTTGTCTTGCCAAAGGGCAAGTCACCCAAGATAAATTGTTTTTTGCATGCTTAGCTGCATTTATACAATACAATACATCCTGATTTATATAAATAAAGGAAGATAACAAAACTCTACTTCATAATATTGGATTAGAATGTACTGCACATAAAACTTAAATGTTAATTGTTTTAATACAAACAGTTCTTAAAGATCGAATGAAAATTAACTGGACTTTAAGTGAAATCCAACTCAAGTGTCCAGAGGCAGTTTTTCTTTTTGTGCATCCCCCTTGAAGGAGCCAAAGACCAAAACCACAGCAAGATTTACAGGAAGTGGAAATAAAGGGAGTTTGTGCTGACACCATTATCCAATTACATGATGTTTTGCTGCTGAACCTGCCCTGCGGGACACCACAATCTTGAATCATCTTGAATCACTTTGTTAATGTCTTACTATGACAGCTCAGTATACTTGGACAAGACAGATGTGCCATGTCAATTTACATGACAGGGCCCTTAGCGCAGTCTACCCATAACAAATATAATCTGTTCTGATTTCTTTTGGGAGAAAATGGAATTCCCATCGTCCTCGTGTATTAATCTTGACCATCTTCGTCCAGAACCTTTGAGATTATCATCTTACTGACCATCTTTGTAAACTGCGTAGCTCTGGCTGTGTTCTTGCCCATGCCTGAAGAAGATAGCAATAACACCAATTCCAGCTTGGTAAGTAAGAGTGATATGTCTGTCGGGACTCTTCAGTGAGACAGGCAAGCCTCAAATGTAATGAAGTCTTCAACATGAGTGTACAGTACTTGTATGGACATTTGTTCACAATATCTCTCTGATCTAGATGGATAGATATGGATATCGCGAGTGATGACTTGGAAGCCTGCAAGCATTAAAAAACAAACAGAATATGACTTCAATTATTTTTCTTTGTGAATCAATTTTGCGAATCAGTGACTTAATTTGAGGAGCGGCTTTCTAAACTCGTGGAGCATGTTTTTTAAAGTTAATCCCAGGGATTTGAGGCCATTTTTATTTTTATTGAAGATTAAAAATAATTTCAAATATAACAGCATAATTAACGAAGAATTGGCTTTCTTTGTTATTTGATGAACAATTGTTATCTTTGAACTTAATATCAATAAATTCCTAGAGCGCTGCGTGTGGCGTAGTAAGAGGAGCAACTCCACAATGTCGCCGCATGAGTCGTCGGCAGAAGCTTGTCACCAGCTACCTGGTACCGCGTAATTAGCTACTCGAGCCTTGACCTCTGACTTAGTAGTTGTTGTGAGAGCCGCATGTGCATCAAGCCAAGCCAGACTTATTTCGATTGCGGTTGAGTCTCATTTTTGCTATTAGGTGGGTTAGATGAGGCGATAAATGCAACATTTGTGAAACCGCTTGTTTCAAGCCTTGACCAATTTTTAGCAAGTACATTATTTTTTTCTTTGATATTGTGAAAATAAGTTTAAACCATGCTTTGTGCCATAAGATAAAGGATAGAAAAAAAGGAAATATGCCTGTGTGTATTGTTAACCTGTCTTTGGATTTGTTGATGGACCATTTGTGTATAAATATTCGTTACATAACATTGCAACATAGATACTATTCATTACCCTGTGTGTGGCATTTTGAATTGTGCGTTAGCATTAAGCTAGCTGAAGGCAAACATTTGTGGTTGTTTGACATAAACAAGTAAATCTCTTTGTTTTATGTTTAGTTTGACAGTAAGCAAAGTAGGAGCGATAACAAACAGTTTGAAGCCCTTTTTGGGGAGAATTATATGCAATCTTTCAAACTGCTGTTTTTTGTAAAATGAGTTCACTGTCCATGCCGTGCTCGTATCACAAGGTTTTTCTTGCAAGTCAATAAGTAAGTAAGTAAATAATGTTCTGAACAATGGCTCATATCTCAAAGATTGCAGACGTCGGCTCGCTCGTAGCTCAAGGCACCCTTAGTTCTCGCCACTGTCAACCTTGCATGTTGATTCGATGACATCACGCTGCAGCTGTGTGTTAACAGTGCTGTGTAATAACCGTTGACAGCAGTGTTATGCTATTGATGAGGCTCAGCTTAAGAGACTGTTGTGTCCCATGCAAAGAAGGCATCGAAGCACAGAGGCCAACACTTGTAGCTAGCAATCACTTATCATCTCTGGCACGCTCCCAAATGGATATCACAATACACAAATGACTTTATACTCATCTTGGGTGGATAATGGATTGACCCATTTGGCCAAAGTCAAGTGACTCCTTGTTACTCACCAGCCTCCTCATTCCGCCGAGGTGACGGATGTAACAAGAGCTGCTTCACCTCATTACATTGAAAGATCTGCACACGCAAACCAAAATGACTCAGGGGAATCATAAAAATAGCTTCTAACATGGTGGTGTGGGGAGAATGCACAAATAGCGTGCCAACTCCATTCAAAAATTGAAAATATCGTTTTTATTGTTGTTTTTAGCAGGCATGGCATCTGAAGATTCTAGCCAATGTCTAGTGCCAGTTAAAAAGGCACACCTTATTATATTCATATTACACATATACATTTGTCACAATTATAATCCTCTACTTCATAATAAAATACTTTCTGTGACAATGATTTTAAAGTACAGTAGTGGTAGGTTCTTCTTATTATTTGAAAAGTTTCACATCTGATGAATTGAATTAGGCGGGACGGTGGTCGATTGGTTAGTACATCCTCCTCACAGTGCAGGGGCAGGGTTCGATTCCGGGCTCCAGCCTTCCTGTAGGGAATTTGCATGTCCTACCCCATGCTTGTGTGGGTTTTCTCCGGGTATCCTCGCACATTCCAAAAGCATGCCTGTTAAGTTGATTAAACACTCGAAATTGTCGCTCTGTGTGATTGTGAGTGTGAATGGTTGTTAGTCTCTATGTGCCCTGCGATTGACTGGAATCCAGTTCAGGGAGTGATAGGCTCCAGCACCCGTGCAACACTCGTGAGGATAAACGAGTCAGAAAATGGATGGATGATGAATGAGGAACAAATGAACTGGCTTAGAAATGGCACCTTTTATTAGCCGGGGCGAAGGGGTGGTGCTAAAACACCACTTGGGGTCTGTCTGTCTGTCTGTGCTCATTTCTGAATAATATTTGTCGACTGTTTTCATTTGTCATTATGTGTATTCAATTGATATGTTTGAACCATAAGATTATATACGGTAATGATATTCCTTTCTGCAGGAGAGCCTGGAGTACATCTTCATGATCATCTTCACATTAGAGTGCTTTCTGAAGATTGTCGCATATGGCTTTGTGTTCCACGAAGGTGCATATTTACGGAACTGCTGGAACATATTAGATTTTGTCATCGTCTTCATGGGGTAAGATTTGACAGACTGTAGAATGGGAGGTGTCGTCCTCAGCGTGGCATGTGAGGGCTTACTGTATGGCGAATCTCTTCCTCCAGTCTGGTCACCTTTGCCTTGGATACCATCAATACGATAGCCGGAGTTCCCATGGAGAAAGGAGGCGGCTTTGACATGAAAGCCCTGAGGGCCTTCAGGGTACTGCGACCCTTGCGCCTTGTCTCTGGAGTCCCCAGTAAGAACCCGATCTCTCCAGAAAGTTGATTACGTTTGATTGTAAATGAGGAGAACCCTCTCTTTTTGTTTTGCTTGTTTGCATCCAGGCCTGCAGGTGGTGATGAACTCCATCCTCAAAGCCATGCTTCCTCTGCTGCACATCGCCCTGCTGGTCTTCTTATTGGTCACCATTTATGCCATCATGGGACTGGAGCTCTTCAAGTGCAAAATGCATAAAACCTGCTACTACACGGGCACAAGTACATGGATGTGCATGCATGCTTGGCCTGCGTTATGATAAGTTGAGACGATTCTTCCCGTGGTTGGCCTGCAGATATCTATTCAACCGCCGAGGGGGAGATACCTGCACCCTGCGCTCAGGCCGGGAACGGACGGCGCTGCATGATTAACGGCTCCGAGTGTCGGCCGGGCTGGGAAGGTCCCAACAACGGCATCACCCACTTTGACAACATCGGCTTCGCCATGCTTACAGTCTACCAGTGCATCACAATGGAGGGATGGACTAAAGTTCTCTACTGGGTGGGTCATCGCTCCTATGACACACTGATGCATCGTGGCGGTGTTTCACAACCTTTAATGAACAAAGGCCCATATTTTACATGATAAAAATATTTTGAAACACCCCCAAACAAAAATGTCACCAAATGTCTACCCAAAATGTATACTGGACCTATTTTGAGAAAATGATAACTTTGCAGTGGTCTCGATGTTTCTTTCAGATAAACGATGCCATCGGAAACGAATGGCCTTGGGTCTACTTTGTTCCTCTCATTCTTGTGGGCTCTTTCTTTGTGCTCAATTTGGTTCTGGGTGTCCTCAGTGGGTAGGCTGACTCAGCGCTTAGAACTTGATTCCTTCGTTTTCTCCACACGATTGCGGTTCACAATGTTCTCTCTCTGCTCAGTGAGTTTACCAAAGAGCGGGAGAAAGCCAGGTCCCGAGGAGAGTTCCAGAAGTTGCGGGAGCGTCAGCAGCTGGATGAGGACCTGCACGGCTACATGGAGTGGATCACCCATGCTGAAGTCCTGGATGCTGACAGGGAAGGCAAAGGTTAGCATCAAAACAACAACCGCAAATTGAATAGCCTGAACATTTGTTTGTCACGTTTTTGAACAGAATATGCAAGCAAGCATGATTTATATACTGGAGCACTTTTCACAATAAAAGAGAGACACAAAGTGCCACAGAGAACTGTTTTGTCAAGTAAACACATTTATTAAAACACATTTAAACACTGTACCCCAAATCATCTGTACCCACTGAAATCAATCGGGATGCTTTAATTTGCTTCAGCCTCAGCACCCCCCAAAAATGCTTGTACAATAATGTGTTTTTGATGAGAAAGGTAGCATTCAATAATATTGTACTTTATGGAAACATACAGCAATGACATCAGTCAAATGCAAAGAATAAACAGTTTTGTGTTGCTCCTTCTGGTCTTTGCATCTTGCCCACCTGGGGGCAGCATAATACAGGGGTACGTTTGCCCTTTCACCTGTTGACATATTGGGGCGGTCGTAGAGGATGGATATGCTTGAGAGTTTAGTTCCATCCATCCATCCATTCGTCCCTCCATCCATCAATCTATTTAGTTCTGGTTTCATTCCTTTGTTAGGTCTCCTGCCTTTGACCAGTGGGGACTCGGACACTGACAGCCTGTACGACCTGGAGGGCAAGAGTCGAGTGATCTACTACTAGTGAGTGCGCTCCTCTGACTGTACATGTGCATGTGTTGATGTGCCCTGTAACTAGCCCCATTTTCATCCGAAGTCGCTTGGCTCGTCGTTGGAACCGCTTCTTCAGGATGAAGTGCCTGGTTTACGTGAAGACCAGAGCGTTTTACTGGCTGGTGATGTTCCTCGTCCTCCTCAACACGCTGACCATCGCCACCGAGCACCACCACCAGCCCGCGACGCTCACTTCAATTCAAGGTTGAATAATGGCCATTTGGACATTTTCCACAAATGGCGCCTCCCAGCTAGATTCATTTTTGTCTCTCCTCTGTCTGTTACCAGATGTGGCGAGCCGTGTCCTCTTGGTGCTTTTTGTCATCGAGATGTTTGTGAAAATGTACGCTCTGGGTCCCAGGGCGTATTACATGTCGCTGTTCAATCGTTTTGACTTCTTCGTGGTGCTTTGTGGCATCCTGGAGATGATTATGTTGTCGGTGGGAGAGGTGACCCCGTTGGGTTTCTCGGTACTCAGGTGTATTCGGCTTCTGAGGATCCTTAAAGTCACAAAGTGAGTTGTGCAAATTACAAAGTTTCACTGCCTCAACATGAGCCATATTCCAACTATTCTTGCAGGTATTGGACCTCTCTGAGTAACCTTGTAGCCTCCCTGCTCAACTCTGTTCGCTCCATTGCCTCACTGCTCCTCCTCCTCTTCCTCTTCATCGTCATCTTCTCATTGCTTGGCATGCAAGTGTTTGGGGGGAAATTCAACTTCCCCGACAACAGGCCCAGGCGGAGTAACTTTGACAACTTCCCTCAAGCGCTCATTAGTGTCTTCCAGGTAAGATGTTTCCTCAGACCAGAAATCCAACATATTTTCTTCTAAAAACCGTCGCTGTCTTCTCCCAGATCTTAACAGGAGAGGACTGGACAGCCATTATGAACAATGGCATCATGGCCTATGGTGGACCAGTTTTCCCTGGCATTCTGGTTGCCATCTACTTCATCATCCTCTTTGTCTGTGGAAACTGTATCCTGCCCCAAACTCCTTTTTGGGACATTTGAGAATGGCCATGAACAGCACCACGTTAGTTTTCCTGAACTCGGTCTGACCAGACATTCTTCTCAACGTCTTCTTGGCCATTGCGGTCGACAACCTTGCCGAGGCTGAGAGTTTGACCTCGGCTCAGAAAGAAAAGGCAGAAGAGAAGTTGAGGAGGAAACTGCTGCGGTGAAGCAATCATTGACACGGCAACAAAGTCAAAATGATTGCCTGCACTCAATCTTAACATGACTGAATTCCCCATCTGTAGATCCAAAATGCCCGACAAGACAGATGAGGAGAGGGAGAGGATCTCCAAGAAACTGGCTGAGCAGCGAGCCAAGATTGAGGGCATGCCAACGACAGCCAAGGTTCATCAAGATACACACATATTAAATGCATGTAACGACAAGAGTCATGTGTATTTATTTGTGAACATGTCCTTTCATCAGCTCAAAATCGATGAGTTTGAGTCCAATGTCAATGAAGTGAAAGATCCTTTCCCCCCTGCAGACTTCCCAGGTAAATTCAAGTACTTCTGTTTTATCCTTCCAAGAACAGTTTTAAATGCTACGCCTGATTTGGGCAGTATGCTATGACATCATGATTTACTGCAATGAAATAATGTCTTGCTCTTGGCTTTGTGCACATTTCTTTCCTCTACATTCGAGGTGACGATGAGGAGGAGGAGCCTGAAATCCCCATCAGCCCTCGACCGCGACCCATGGCCGACCTGCAGTTGAAGGAGGAAGCTGTTCCGTTGCCCGAAGCCAGCTCTTTTTTCATCTTCGGCCCACAAAACAAGTCGGTGGCAGACATATGTGCCCAACACCCTTTTTGCCATCTTGCTACGCACGTTTGATTGTGTGTGTGTGTGTGTGTGTGTGTGTGTGTGTGTGTGTGTGTGTGTGTGCGCGTGTGTGTGTGTGTGTGTGTGTGTGTGTGTGTGTGTGTGTGTGTGTGTGTGTGTGTGTGTGTGTGTGTGTGTGTGTGTGTGTGTGTGTGTGTGTGTGTGTGTGTGTGTGTGTGTGTGTGTGTGTGTGTGTGTGTGTGTGCGTGTGTGTGTGTGTGTTCTCATTCTATTCACTGGTGTCCAGGTTCCGTAAACTATGCTACAAGATCATCAACGCCTCCTCTTTTACTAATCTCATCCTGCTGTTCATCCTACTGTCCTCCATTTCGCTGGCAGCGGAAGACCCCATTGATCCCAATTCCTACAGAAACCAGGTGCCGAGCAGTTCTCCCGTTCAAGCGTCATATAACCTGTCCAACAAAAGGCAAGCAACATCCTTGCTTTCTGCATTTTGCCCCATAGATTTTGGCCTATGCTGACATTGTCTTCACGACCGTCTTCACCATTGAGATTGTACTGAAGGTAAGTGGAAGAGAAAAAGGCTTCTTTGGTGGATTGGATGGATGGATGGATGGATGGACAAGTGGATGAATGGATGGATCGAATGACAGACCGACATATAGGAGGCTGAATGGAAAGATGGCATGATGAGTGGTGAGATGGATGGACATTTGGATGGATGGATAGAAGGATAGATGATTCATCGATGGACAGATGAATGGAATGACGTACAGATGTATAAAAGGGTAAATGCAAAGATGGAATGACGGATGGACAGATGGATGGTATGATGGACCGGTGGACAAATGGAAGGAATGGTGGGAAGAAGGATGGAATCATTGAAGTTCATCCATTGCCTTCATGGGTGGCTGAATGAATGAATGAAATTGTGGTTGAATGAAGAGATGACTTCCCGGTTGGATCCATGGACGAAATTGTGAATGCATGAAAGGAAACTGAGTTGTTGGGCATGGGCAAGAGTAAAGGATGAAAAGATGTAATCATGGCTGGAATCCCGGGTAAAGTGATGGAGTCCAGCTTGTATTTCCATCAAATGCAAGTTATGTTTGAGCAAAGGCGTTCCGCATTCAAGTTGTGTGCCGTTGTCTTGTGCCATTTATCTCTGTGACAGATGACCGTTTATGGGGCATTCATGCACGAGGGCTCATTTTGTCGCAACTCCTTCAACATCCTGGATCTGATTGTGGTTGGCGTCTCGCTGCTCTCTATGGGCATGGAGTAAGTAACCTTTTGGAATTCAAACACCAGCACCGAAATGTCTCAAGTGTTGTTCTTTTTTTGCCTTTGGACATGCACCACATAGAGCTGCTTGTGTCATTTGTTGAATTCAGATCCAGTGCCATCTCTGTGGTGAAGATTCTCAGGGTGCTCAGGGTGCTGAGGCCTCTCCGGGCTATCAATCGGGCTAAAGGCTTAAAGGTTGGCGCAAACTGTCGCCACAACTCAGTCGCCATCCGAGCTTTTTCTCCATACTTCTCATTTGTGTCCATGCGCAGCACGTGGTCCAGTGTGTGTTCGTGGCTATCAAAACCATCGGAAACATCGTCCTGGTTACAATGCTGCTAAATTTCATGTTCGCCTGCATAGGCGTGCAACTTTTCAAGGTTGGTGACGCAGCACACTGTTAATGTAAACTTTTTCTTGTAGCACCCAATACAACGCATATCGTGTCCCTCCTGTTCTCTTGACGATAGGGTAAATTCTATAGCTGCACGGACGTATCCAAAATAACAGAGGAGGAATGCCGGTAAGGCAAGCTTATAGCTTTGGAAGCACATTCAATTGCTCATTTATGGCCATCGCTGACTGGATATCTGATCTCAGGGGATTCTTCATCAAGCACATCGAGAATTCTCTGCAGGACACGGTCGTGGCCAAACGCGAATGGCTGAACAATGACTTCAACTTTGACAATGTGCTCTACGGCATGCTGGCTCTCTTCACCGTTTCCACCTTTGAGGGCTGGCCCAAGTAAGTTTTCACACCTTGTGTTGAATAGACAGCTGTGGATGATACAGATAATGTCTACGTTTGAATCAAATGCAAAATGTGTACTTTGTTTTGTTGAATAAACTGCTGAACCCATAACTCCAAATTCTAAAAACAAATATTGTCATTTAAGCATTGATTTGGCTGGAAAATGAAAAGTGGTCAAATAGCAAAAATGTTCCAGAGTTACTTTGGTTTCTCATTTTTTCCAAAGCTGTATATGTATTACATACTCTAAGTACAGTATTGTTAAGAACTATCTACATTTTCTTAAGAGAGATCCCGAAAACGTGACTGGGCCGTTCCACCGAATCACTGCTATTTGCTTGTTGTAACTCTCTCAAAATCAACTTACATTGCTGTCTTTATTTTCCAACTCTAATTCGGTTAATACACATATTAAAATGATTACTGGCCCCATCTTAGGCAACATTATTTGCACCTGACGAAAAGTAAAAGGAGTGTCTTTTAGAATTAGCAAATGCCTGCATTTGTGCTAATAGCGTGTTGTCACTAAGCAAGCACAAAACCGCAAATCAACAAAAAATATGTACTTGAAAATAAATCACGTGAAAAATAGGCAATGGTGCTATTTGAAATATTGTTGACTGTAGACAAAAATAAATTAATTTATCATTTTTGGCCTTCCTATGACACAACTCTCTGTCGACCATGTGACTTGGGGAATGTTCCCAAATTTTGAGAGGGGCAAATATGTCAGGACAAGGACAAGACTGAAGTGTACATTTCAACTCAACTGTGTGTGTTTAAGCAAATGTACTTCATGTATAATTGGGATGAACAACACAAATGTATAAACATTATTTTCAATTGCAAGATTTTAAAGATCATATTTCATGTTAAACTCTAACTTTGGCATGAGAATAAACAAAAGGCATTTAGTGAATTTAAACAAATAATTTAATTGCATGCATTAAAAATGCAATTGGATCAATGTTGCTTTACTTGTTTAAGAAGAATATCTAAATATTTTACCGTTTATTTGACCATGCATGTATACATTTTATACACACACACACACACACACACACACACACACTTGTTCCCAGACTCTTGTATCGAGCCATAGACTCAGACGAAGAAGACATGGGGCCCGTCTTCAACAACCGGGTGGACGTCTCCATCTTCTTCATCATCTACATCATCCTCATTGCCTTCTTCATGATGAACATCTTTGTGGGCTTTGTCATCGTCACCTTCCAGGAGCAAGGCGAGCAGGAGTACAAGGACTGCGAGCTGGACAAAAACCAGGTGCACTGAGTCTTTGGACCAGACTTGTGTGATGTGATGAAACTTTTTTTTCCATATTGACACTCATCACTTTCTTGTCTGTTCCCTTTAGCGCCAGTGTGTGCAGTACGCCTTGAAGGCGCGGCCGCTGAGGTGCTACATCCCAAAAAACCCGTACCAATACCGCGTTTGGTACATCGTCACCTCCTGCTACTTTGAGTACCTCATGTTCTTCCTCATTATGCTCAACACTTTGTGTCTGGGGATGCAGGTAGGTCAGTTCAGTTCATAGTGCACCCTAGAAACACGCATGAGAACAAGACAAGACTCGGTGTGGCTCATTATCGAGACAACTTGTTTTCCAAAGTCGAACGTTGATTTTTGTCAATGCGCTGCTGTATGTGGAACAAGCGTTCTGGAAGCAATGCACTCCTACTCACTGACACTGAAACACTCATACAATGCACTCCCACTCATTCAATTCAAAGGAACTTCACTTTTAAAGGAAATTGAAGGGCCCTCTACATCATTACTGGTGAATTCATTTGCAATAATGTGCTGTTAAAAAAAAAGCAGATGCCAGTGATAACAAATAGTCAATCAGATCAAGTGTTTAAGTAGCTGGTTTATTTACTGGGAAGGTGAAGTCAAGTTTATTCGTTCTCCCCGGGGGCATTCAGCGCTCAGAATAATTCAATAACCCATTTTGACTTAAAGCAGTGCTTCCCAATTATTTGCCGTCCCCCAAGGAAGAAGAAAACATTTCGGGCACCCCCAACACTCCGCCCAGACTATAAATAGTATAATTTGTCTCTGAAATTGTTATAAGTACACCTCTGCATAGCATTGTACCTTTAGAAACCTAAAAAGAAAGAAATTTAGGTAAACTCACAACAAAGAATAGCTTCATTGATGGGGTGAATGATTCCACTTGTTGATATGCTTTCATGTCGATGTTTGCGCGAATATCTTGTGTCAGCAGACACGCGGGCATGTTCTTAGAGTCGTTTTGGATGCTCTGTGTCCTTTGCGCAACAGCACTGTGACCAGTCAGACCACGTGACCAAGCTGTCGGACATTCTCAACTTGATCTTCACCGTGCTCTTCACCGTGGAGATGATTCTCAAGCTCATGGCCTTCAAAGCAAAGGTCAGCTCGGTTTTGGAAAGCCCGAGTCTGACCGACCGGATGCAGGTCGTACTCGCTCTTATTAAGCGCTTCATCGTGCGTCTGTGCACAGGGTTACTTTGGAGACCCCTGGAACGTGTTTGACTTCATCATTGTCATCGGCAGTGTCGTCGACGTCATCCTGATTGAAGTGGACGTGAGTGAATGCAACTCCGTGCTCCCCGAACGCGAGTAGTATTTTCAGGTGTTGAATAAGAGCTTCCCAGGAAACTATTGTGAAAATGACTCCATATACTCTATGTATTCACTGCTCTGACCCAGACGCGTATAACCGCGGCCCCGATTGGTGCCGGCACAACTAGTTCACAGAATATGGTCAGTAATGTTGTTGGCCATAACAACCTCCACCGCCATCCTCCAGAGAAGCATTTTTTTGGTCACCGCGCCACCAAACACGCCCGTTATGCCCACAGTTCACTTCCATTTGGAATGCTGATGTGTAACTTGACAAGTGAGCACAGCACTGATTGCTTTTATTGATTTATTTTGTCAATGTATGTGATGATGTTGCACAATGGCAATTCCTGCGGGTTGCAGATTTTCACCGCCGTCTCCTCATCCCGCACGCGCAGACACGCTTTTGGGCAGATTCAGACACGGCAGTGGCACTCACGCCTTTTCTGGCTTTTCCACCCGTCTTCCTCGTGTGTTCCTTTGTGTTGGGTTGCCTTTTCGCGCAGGCGACACAAATGTGCTCCGCGTGACGTCTCACTTGTCGTGTGTCTGTCATTCACAGAGCGCCCTCGCTGCCAGTGGAGGACTGTACTGTCTCCAAGGATGTGCTGTAAATATCTCGTCACTGTTGCACTGCTGCATGAGCAGACTGTGTCACGGGGAGCGACCCTCTCCTCCTGAATGTTCTCTACCAACCCAACACAACTGTGTCTCTAGATTTCGAGATTTGAAAACAAGAAGCATCATCTTCCAAAGAGCTCTTAAGAGCACAGGCAGCCTGCCAGCTGTCTTGAGATGCAAAGCGCTGGACTTCACGACCACACCCATTTGCCAAAGCAATTTACTGTCAAATCACTCTGAATGACATGTGACAATTGATTTCAATTTAAAAATGCAATCATAAAACATATTCATGAATGGATGATGCCCAAGGTTGTTTCAATATAGACCCCCCCCCCAAATGTGTGCATATTGTGCACAAGTCAGGTCGCAAGTGTCCCTGTGACTGCAGACTGCCAGGAAACTGGAAACGTGATAAGGGGATACAAGGACATTTTTTGGAATTAATTGCAATATGCTAGGAATGTACCAAAATGTACTACTACTACTACTACTAATAATAGTAATAACATACAAGAACAACATCGTCATTTAGGCAAACGTGTGGGCATGGCGCCCCTTGTGCTTGGTTTCATTACTTGCCTTGCTCCAATGTAATCTCTCTCTCCTCCGTTTTACAGGACACGAATCCCATGCAAGAAATAGCAGTAAGCAGCCATTTTGCCATCATCAATCCACATTTTTGCATTATTCCCACAAAATGCTCATGTTCCCAGGCCTCGGAAAACGCCTCCGTTTCGATCACCTTTTTCCGACTCTTCCGTGTCATGCGCCTGGTGAAACTTCTGAATCGATCGGAGGGCATCCGGAACCTCCTGTGGACCTTCATCAAGTCCTTTCAGGTGCCTCAACGCCGTGGCCATCCTCGCATTCAAGCTCCTCTGGTGACCAAGCTAATCCTTGTCTGGTCTGCGTCTTCAGGCTCTTCCCCACGTGGCTCTGCTCATCGTCATGCTCTTCTTCATCTACGCCGTTATTGGCATGCAGGTTGGGTCCGAAGTACAACATCAGCCGCCAGCTTCTGCACGCCGACACGCTGAATTTAGTGACATTATGACGTTTTAGATTTTCGGGAAGATCGCCTTAGTGGACGGCACCGAGATCAATCGCAACAATAACTTCCAGACGTTCCCTCAAGCGGTTCTCATGTTATTTCGGTGAGTTTTCGCTTAGCGCTCAGCACTTGCGCAACGATGGGGAAAAAGCAAGTCAAGAACTGCCCGCGGTCCATGTGCAGATGTGCCACTGGTGAAGGCTGGGAGGAAGTCATGATGGCATCAATGTACGGGAAGAAGTGCGACCCCAAGTCTGACTTTCAGCCTGGAGAAGAGTACACCTGCGGCTCCAACTTTGCGGTCTTCTACTTCCTCAGTTTCTACTGTCTCTGTGCCTTCTTGGTCAGCATTTGATCGAGCTCCATTTTGCAATGACTTCATGGTTTCTTAAGACAGCGTTCAACAACAAATGTCGCCACACTGTGCAGATCCTCAACCTCTTTGTTGCTGTCATTATGGACAATTTCGACTACCTGACGCGTGACTGGTCACTGCTCGGCCCGCACCACCTGGATGAGTTTAAGAAGATTTGGGCTGAATATGACCCCGAGGCCACGTAAGCCACGTTGACACACAGACCATTTACAAAACAGCTCACCTTTGGAGCAAAACTTCATTTGACCATCTGCGAATGAACATGTGCAACTGTTCATTCAGGTGTCAGTGCATGTTGAAGGTGTTTGTGTGATCTGACAGAGGCAGAATTAAACATCTGGATGTGGTGACGCTGCTGAGACGCATCCAGCCTCCTCTGGGCTTTGGCAAGTTCTGCCCTCATCGCGCAGCCTGCAAGGTACGCAAATTGACAACATTAGACAGCACAATGCGATACCGGCCAGATAAAGACCAACAAGGGTGAATTTAACCCTTTCAGGGACAGTAGTTAACACAGTGCACGTCTTATCATGGTGGTTATAGGATGCATGAAGGGGTTAATTTGTGATTAGCTCGAATCAGAGATTAGTAAAACTGTCCTTCAAATGAGTTAACCAGGTTTAAAATTGATCAGGGTTTTACAAATAATGTCAGATGAACTGAAATTGAACTGAGTTTGAACTGATGTCAATAAGTAGGGATAATTGTGAATATCAAAGAGAATTACTTCATCGATAATTCATTACGCCATTTAAAAACTGGGTGACAACCCTGGAAGTGTGCTGTCAAGAACCCAAGCCAATTTTTCAATGAAATGCAACAATTCATTTCAAATGGACAAGGTCAAAATCTGAATGCATTGATGAGGTATCAGATCGGACTCTGTTTCGTTCGAGGCTCAAAATCATGCAAAAAAAAAAAGGGATATAGAACTATCAAGATTTGCAGTTTTGGTGGTTCGTAAATACAATTTGTGTTTTCATTCTGTCCGCAGCGATTGGTTGGCATGAACATGCCACTCAACAGTGATGGCACGGTCACCTTCAATGCCACCCTCTTTTCCCTGGTCAGGACAGCACTGAAAATCAAAACAGAAGGTGCAGCTCATCATCATTTGTCATAGTCACAGTCGCGGCCGCGCGCGTGTGTGATTTGCCGACGTTGATCACTTTTTCTTCCGAGCAGGAAACTTTGAGCAGGCCAACGAGGAGCTTCGAGCCATCATCAAGACCATCTGGAAGCGCACAAGCATGAAGTTGTTGGATCAGGTCATTCCTCCAATAGGCGGTGAGTGTGCCAACAATATCAGAGGCTTTCCAAAGACTGAATGCGTCTTCCTTCTCAGATGATGAGGTCACCGTGGGGAAATTCTACGCCACTTTTCTACTCCAGGATCATTTCCGAAAGTTCCTGAAGCACCAGGAAGAGTACTACGGATACCGGCCAAATAAGAAGAGTGCCTCCGGACCGGAGATCCAGGCAAGGGAGCCCTTCGCCTTGGAAGGAGTTGAATGGTTCTAGAATTATCTTGCAATGTCGTCACGTGTCCTCTTTGTGATCCTGCAGGCAGGTCTGAGGAGCATCGAGGATGAAGTGACTGCAGAAATGCACAGGGCGATTTCCGGAGACCTGCAGAATGACGAGGATATGGACAGAGCCATGCAGGAGGCTGCAGAGGAGCACATTTACCAGGTGGGGGAAAATACTACCACGTCGGCCGCAGTACACTTGCCGCAAAGGAAAAATCACATTTCCGAAAAACAGCTTCCACTCTGTGGGGAAGATTTATACCAATTATCAGTTGAGAAAGATTTAAGGTGTGCACAATATGATCAATTGTGGCCATGAAATAATTGTCATGTGCGCGCCAAATGCGTGGGGCTTTGGGGTTAGAGGTTAAATTAGGGATTAGGTTTGGGTTAGGGAGTTACGGGTTCGGGTTAGCGTTAGGGTTGGCGTTAGGTTTAGGGAGTGAGGTTAGCATTTGGATTAGTATAAGGGTTTGGAATTAGGGTTGGGGTTTCAAATTTGGGTTATGGTTACAAAGTAGGGTTACAAATTAGCGTTAGCATTTCAAAGCAAGGTTTGAAAGTACAATTAAGGGTTTCAAAGAATGGTAACAAACTCGGTTTAGGGTTTCAAGGTTCAAATTCAGTTTGGGTTTCAAAGTAGGATTTTAAAATAGGGTTACAGTTTCAAATTTGTGTTAGGGTTTCAAAGGGGGCATTTAAACTAGGGTTAGGGTTTCCACTTAGTGTTGGAGTTTCAAAGTAGGGTTTCAAATTTGAGTTTTAAACTCGCGTTAGGGTTACAAAGTTGGGTTTTAAACTAGGGCTGGTGTTTGAAAGTCGGTTTTAAACTAGGGCTATGGTTTCAAAGTAGGGTTCTCAACTAGGGGTAAGACTTTAAAGTACAGTTTCAAACTAGGGTTAGGGTATCAAACGAGAGTTTCAAATTCAGTTTCCGATTTCAAAGTAGGATTTTAAACAATTTTGGTTCATAGTGGTTGACACTGTTGATATTTCCAGCGTACGCACGGCTTGTTTGGGAATCGGATTGAGCTGTTCTCTCCCGAGAACGCCAACGCTCCGCCCCCGCATATGACCAACCAGAGGCCCCTCAAATTCTTGGAAAACCAGCCCGAGCCGGCACCGATCGCCTCACCCACGGAGCCCGTCATCGACTTTCTCCCGACAACTGCCCCCAAAAGCAACGTCAACAACAACGCCTTTGCGGAGTGAGCAATACGCGCCCGTCCTCACACAAGACGAGTCTGACTGACTGTGGACATCTAGCAGCTGACAAGAAGCTTCTTGTTGTCTTTCAGATTGGCTTTGCCAACACGAGGCAGTCCTGAAGAGATGGACAGTCCCAGTGAAGATGTCGAGGGAGGTACGGCCCACAAACGGACCATCTACAGGGTTCTTCGCTTGCATTTGCTACAACTTTTGTCAGCTTTTTTGACAGCACATTTCAAAGAAGGGAGGAGGTCACAACATGATTTGATCACAATTATGTTGCCAACTGTTCCGATCGTACTGCAATACGATGGGAAATCATTGATAAAAGCCAAATTGAGGCTGAAGGAAGATACCTAAATAACAATATAGTGTCATGAATTCTCCTTGCTGGATAAATAAACTATGTGACTGAGGATGAAAAAAAATGGAAGAGTTGACAGAGGGTCAAAATGAAGTTCACGTTAAGCTTAGACTGCATTTTAGATTCATCTGGAAATTTGAGTTTTTGTGGGCAGCATAGACATTAAATGTTTATTGGATGTCTTTGTCTTTTTAGACAACCTCCACTCGTGGGACTTCACAGTGAGAACAGACAGAACACAGGTAGCACGTTTGGCCCGCGTGCACAATATGTATGTAGTATGTGAGCAGCTGATTTTAAAAAAAAAATGAATACATTCCTCTTTGCAGTTCCCCTACGAACCGAGGCTCAGCGACAGTCCGAATTCTGACGACGTAAGTGGCGAAAGGCTTTTCCTTCATCTGTCAATCAGCTGCTTGCAGATCTTCCATTTTGTCTCCCAGGCAGGGATGGAGATGGCCGACGAAGCTCACACCACAATCGAGGACCTTGAAGGCGCGGCTCGGGCTATCCTCAAGAAGAAGCGACGCGTACCCGTACCTCCTCGCACCCCCACGCTGCCGCCGCAGCAGTCGGAGCGGCCCGACCCGGCCGTGAGGAGGAAGAAACGTCCCGTTCCCACGACTCCCGGCGCTCACCCTCAGCGCAGGGCCGGGCCGCCTGAGGCCGACGCCAACGTTTAGAGACGTGACCATGCACATGCTGATCACGTGACTTTTCCATACACGTCCGCAAGATCATCGCTGACGGAGTAGCACTTCATTGTGACGAAATAACGTCAAACTGTTTTTCTCCATTTGTGGTCATTTGAGTCAGTCACTATCCATGACATCTTCTTGGTTCCATTCACCAAGTTGGCAATGCAATTGCTAGTCATGATGCAGCTCAGATTGTAATGCGACGTCGCGCTTTCCTATGCTGCAGCTCTGGCTATTGCCATGACTTTTACAAAGTTTCGCGAGAGTGGAGTGTCGAATTTCGTGCGACCTCACATACGGTTTTCAACTGGAGGAACGTTGTTAATATTTAGTCATAGTTTTGCAGATTGTTTTGGTACAACTCCAAATGAGGCCACTGTATTTGATTTAATACCTCTCAGACCTCTCAGCATCATCATCTGGCTAAGGGCAAATTGTTTCGCAACACTGGAACTTGAATTCTTGTAAACACTGCTGTTCAGTGAGAAACAAGTTCATTGTTGCAGAACTGGTAAGTGCTGTACGACTTATTCAAGAGTGTGTTCTATCTTTGGTGAAGAAATATTTTCGGAGGATATTTTTGCGTGTTAACAGCTGAGGGTTTTTCTTGATAGTAAGCAAACAATGTGGTTATATCAGCCCACGTTTGCACCCCCCCCAAAAAAATCATGTTTGCAGCGTTAGCTCACTGAATGACAGACTGACTTTTCGCTGTTCATGTTTTGCGCAGAAATGCCAACTCGTTGGGGACTATTTAATATTGGCCATTTGTGACGGTACTGTGACGGTTTTCCTTTTTTGGTGGGTTGGGGGGGCTGCTATATTACTCTGCTTTTAATCATATCATAGGGGCAAAAATTATTTTTTCTGTGATGATCTTTACTTTTTTCTGTAAACAGAGTGAAAGTGTCACATTGCAACACCGATGAGTGACTGAAGCGTAAGTTCCATTTGTGGCAAGGTATTCTATATTACTTGCGTATCTAATAAATTGGTGCGGCTGTGAGTTTGCTTGGACCCTGCTGCCCCATGCAGAGGTTTCTCCTTGCAAGAGGCAAGCCCCTCTTTAAATAGTCTTGATAAGCAAAGTCAATTCTCATGATGGAAAGGAACGGATGTTGCTCATATCAAACCAACCAAGATTGTCAGTGAAGCTCCTGTGCACTCTGAGGAAAAACAATGCCAATAAACCATCCATCCATTTTCCGATTCGCTTTATCCTCACAAGGGTTGCGGGGGGTGCTGGAGCCTATCCCAGCTGCCTTTGGGCAGTAGGCGGGGGACACCCTGAACTGGTTGCCAGCCAATCTCAGGGCACACAGAGACGAACAACCATCCGCGCTCACACTCACACCGAGGGACAATTTAGAGTGTTCAATCAGCCTGTCATGCATGTTTTTGGAATGTGGACGGAAACCGGAGTACCTGGAGAAAACCCACGCAGGCACGGGGAGAACGTGCAAACTCCACACAAGGAGGCCACAGCTGGAATTGAACCCACTACCCCTGCACTGTTAGGTCGACGCCCCAACCACTGGATCACCGGGCCGCCTTCCCAATAAACGCTCGAGTTGGAAAGCAAAAGGGAGAGGATTTTAAATAACTCCATTTTTATTTGTAGAAAGTTACACAGTCGATAAAAGACACCAGAGAGAAAATTGCCTCACTCGCATGGAGCTTTTCATTTGCCTAATGGACATTCTGAATTTGGCCTGGGGGAATAGAAACCCATTGCTCTTATTAATACTATTTTTCTTTTTGATGACTGGTGGATTCCACAATCTTGCACAAAGCCATAATCATATTTTAACACCAGCGTGCTGATTAAGCAGCACAAACGAAAATCTGAAAGTCAAAGCTTGACATCGCACCCCTGATGATATAAAAGTTCTGAAAATCTGCGCATGAAACAACTGTGCATCCCTTTTTCTACACATTTCCAGGTGATTCTCAAGAAAATTAAGTGAAAATAAAATGTTGAAGTAATTTGTGTACATACAATCTGGCTGCAACTGTCTACGGGACAACCATCCACTACTAATACTACTATTTAAAAAAAAAAAAAAATTCCTACCACAGCATATCCAAACATACATTATAAAACAGTGATGGTGAAATACGATGCTACAGGATACAGAACAAAAAGAAGGAATGAACATTTCTGGAGAGTTTATAGTGACAGAAAAGTTGGCCCTACTCGTTGGGATTCAGGCTGGCGTCAGAATACTGGGCGAGGTCAAAGGTGAGCACTTTGCTGATCACACAGTCGCCTTGCTGTGGGTGGAAAAAGAAAAAGAAAAAGAAGAGTCACAAGATATGCCGTGCAACTTTAGCTTTGAGCTTGATAATCAATCAATTGCTCTTAAAGAATGATGTTCAAAGATGCAGAACCTACTGTAACCTATTTTGACATCATAACAGGATGTTAAAGAACATGTGGCTAACGAAAAGCTACACACCTCCGGAAAAACCCCGATGAGCGAGTCCGCTTTGGTGTAAAACTCCTCCTTCAGGGAGATGACGATGGCCTGGAAGTTCTCCATTGATTGGTCTTTGATGTAATTGGCCACCTTGGAGGGCAACAAAGGATTCATTTGCAACGCAGACGATAACGACGACGCAAATCACGCAGCAATCAGTGACAGACCTTGCCAATGTTGGTGTTGTCGAGCGCGGCGTCAATCTCGTCGAGCACAAAGAAGGGGGCGGGTTTATAGCTGTGGTCAGGGGAGAAAAGTCAGCCAACGTGGCCTCCATGAAGTATTTGTGTTCACAAGTCAAGGCTACCTTCTTTGTCTCACCTGTGAATAGCAAAGAGCAGCGCCAGGGCCGCCACGGTCTTCTCTCCTCCAGACAGGTTATCCATGGGGCGGAAGCGCTTTCCAGGAGCCACGCAGTTATAGTTGATGCCGTCCAAGTATGGCTCCTCCGGATTTTCCGGACCGAGGAAAGCCTACGAAAGCAACACGACTTACTAGTGACGGGACCCAAATCTGGGTTGCGTCACAAATTTCGGAACAGCGCTTCATGTTACAGGACGTCTGCGAGTTTAAGGAAGCTGAGGCGAAGGCCTTTTTCCATCCTGGCTTACGTCATTAAACATGACCAATGGTTTGAAAAGTAAACATTGGGTTCCAGTACATTTTTGGATATTGTATGTGAACAAAATGTTTTGCAGGTAAAAGACTTGAGCAAACAACCTACAATCTTATCCAATACTGACTGACTAGGCAGATTCGTGGCATATTTGTGCATCAGACTTGACGATAAGGAAGAATACATATGGCTTTATTTAAAACTTAAGGAACCGCGTCTCCTCGTAAACGACGTCAATCAAGCCCAATTTGACGACACGAAGAACTCTTACATCACACCTCATTGACCAATGAAAAGAGTAACGATAACTCAATATTTTTGGGTTATGCCGGATTTCATTCATCACAAGCTGCTCTGCATTGCAACTGGTGAGGAAAGATATGACTATACTGATCCCTGATAATTTGAACTTTATTTTTCAGCACATCAACTTTAATGTCCTTTCCTTACCTAGACAACATTGCCGGGGTTTTTTTTGGGACAACATTGTAGTGGGGGGGGGGGGGGGTTTACTTTCAACTGTAACACTTGGAGGTGTGACCTTGGGTGCTTCAAGTGTGACATTTGCAACTTGCCAGCAGCCTGGATCGCAACAAATATCGAGTGAGAGTTTAAATTACCTGAGCGCTGCTATTGCGCGAGAGGGCCTTGTAGATCTCGTCAATGTTGTTGGCCACGGACTCAAAGCAGGTATTGAAGCGGTCAAAGCGCTCCTTCTTGATCTGCTCAAAGGCCTGCTTGGCCTTCTTGGCCCTCTTGCGAGCAGCCTCAAACTCTTGAGTGCAAAAAGATGACCCTCGTCACACGTCCATACTTGCACCTCGATAGAAATCAAGCTTTCGGTCGGCAGCTCACCGTCGCTGGTCTCTTGGAACTTGTCCCTGACGCTCTCCAGCTTCTCCATGGCCTTCATGTTGGGAGCACTGATCCTCTGCAGGATGCTCTGCTGCTCGTTCAGACGCTGCTGGAGCGTGTTCGTCTCTGCCTTGATCTCCTCCTCTGACAAGGTATCCTGTATGAAAAAGGAATACATACAAGTACATAACCATTAAGATTACATTTTTTTAGTACTGAAGACAAAAAAAGTACTTAAATCTAAACAGCACACTATTTTCCTTCCTTCACATGACACAGTGAGAGTTCAGACAAATCTCTCCCATGAGTAGAGTTTTTGGTGTATGAGACAAAGAGAGATGAGAACCACAGTGGCAATTTTGCCAGCTGCAGCAACACACTTGAGTAAGACAAAGTGATCAGCACAAATGAGTTTACCGCCTCTTAAAAGTAATCAGATGGCTCTTGCCAGCATATATGGAGTACTTGAGCGCTGCTAGCTTTGGAGTGGCTGCTAAACACTGACAACTGGCGGCGTGCAATATAGTGTCAGCGTAAATATCAGCGTTGTTGTCTTGTTGAAATCAGTAGCAACAGTTTGTGATGGCAAAGGGCCTCGAACAGAAGACAAGTCAAGTCGGCCGTTAACACACTGCTGGGAAAAGCTTCAAAATAAAAGCATGCCTAGGCATTGATGTCCATGTATTATGTGGTAAGGCGTAGAAAAATAAGTAGTGTGTTTCCGGTAACATGAAATTTCAGCATAGGGTCGGTAGGTCGGACGTTTTTTTTTAAATCTTTTTTTTTTGTCCCCCATCAAAAATGTAAACTAAATACCCATAAAACATAAAACAAGGAGACATTTTTACTATTATTGAAACCCCCGCTCGCCGCCAAAGGCGGCGAGAGAGTTGGGTACCTCCCGGCTGGGTGTTACAGCCATCTCGTTACCTCTGCGTCCTGCGTCCTAGACGGCCCGTGGTGTTCGTCAAATAGTTCGCTGAATCTTTTCGATTGGATGCTATTTTCTTAAGATTATGGTGCGAGCATGCGACTGCGACTGCGACACACAAAACGCGGTTTAAACTGTTGTCGGAGATTGTGGCCGCCGCCACGATTCAATGTTGTTGACAGACGACAGGGCAAACCACGCGCACGCTCAACGTGAATATCGCGAGAGTTTGCACCGATGTGAACGCCCTAAATTCATCTTTCCTTTTATTATTTATAATTTTGTCTGTGGTTTTATTGTTCTTGTTTTGATTGTAAAGCGTCCTTGAGTGTTTTGAAAGGCGCTTATAAATGAAATGTATTATTATTATTATTTGTGGCATGTTATAACCACAGCCACAGGGTCAGTTTACGACGGCGTGACGTCACGGCCGTAAAAGTGTTCATATGAAAAGGTGACTACAGTACTGACAATAAACGGCAGTGAGCACAGAGCCAGACTCTCCGCGTTTTATTAAACACAACAATGGCAACGAAGATGGAGCTTCCACTCTCGCCTCTTCCTCCGTTCCTCGCTCTGCCTGGCGAGCCGCCTGTCCCGTGGCCCAGCTGGTTGGAATCCTTTGAGACCTTTATTGAAGCCGTTGGGCTAGCCGACGAATATCGCGAGAGTTTGCACCGATGTAAACGCACTAAATTCATCTTTCCTTTTATTATTTATAATTTTGTCTGTGGTTTTAATAATAATAATAATACTCTTTATTTATAAGCGCCTTTCAAGACACCCAAGGACACTTTAAAATAACAAAAAACACAAAACAATACAAAACAATACGGGTTGAGCAGCGGCAGCCAAACGTCCCAGCGGTCACTCAACCCGGAGGAGTCTCTCTCTCTCTGTCTCACCTCTAGGACATCTCCACGGGTTTTATTGTTCTTGTTTTGATTGTAAAGCGTCCTTGAGTGTTTTGAAAGGCGCTTATAAATGAAATGTATTATTATTATTATTATTATTATTACACAAAAATGTAAAAGGTTTGAAAAAAAATGCCGACCGTAAAGTTTTTGTTCGAGGTAGAAATTCTCGGTCGGTCGGGTTACCGGAAACACACTACTTTTTTTTCTACGCCTAAGGTTTATTTTGAAGTTGGCCTTCTTACCGCGATGGCGGCGTGTTACTATCATGTACAGCATTCAAACCGGAAGAATGCCATTGAAGGAAACATCCCAATGCCCCTCATTATTTCAAAACGAGGTCAAGTAGGACTCGTGGACGTGTGTGCGTGAGACGCGATGGTGTGACTGGTCTTGCCTTCAGATCTTCAGACAGGTTGCTATAGTCGATCTCAATGAGCGCCTCTTTAGCCAGAACGCTGCTGGACGTCCTCTGGCTGCTCGACTCGTCTGTCTGCGAGCTCCCCTAAATAGACAAACGAGAGGTGAATGCAGTTTTGCAGTTTTGACTCCGAACCACATGGGGACATGTTCCGACGCTCTTCCGTACCTCCCCCTGGCTGATGTCGTCCATGCTTCCTGAGCGAAGAGGCAACCTGATGTCCTGCATTTTGCAGGCCTGTAGGAGGTTGTGACGGTCGCTGCGCTTCTGCTCGAGTTTCGTCTCAATCGCCGTCACTTCCTTCTGGAGTTGCGTTAACTCCCTGGGAAGCAACAACCAGAGCCCTTGCAGCAGACGCCTTCTTCAGAGGAAGACTTTGTCATAGCACGGTGGCGGCAGCTTACTTGTTAGCGCCACCCAGTTTCTTCCGGATTTCCTCCATGTCGTGGTTCTTGTCGTTGACTTCAGATTTCTTGGTGAGGTGCTGGTTCTTCAGGTCTTGCAGCTGAGCCATTGTCTCATCAATGATCTTCATGTGCCTGTGCTCCTCCTGACAAGAAAAAAAAATGACAACATAGGGAGGGCGCAAGTGAGCGAGGAAAGCGAACCGGAGAAATGAATGACCTTCAAGTCCGTACCTTCTTGAGTCGTTCAATTTCAGCCTCGTCCTTCTTGACTGTCTGCTCCCACATCATGACCTTCTCCTGGTCCTCCTTCAGCTGGTTTTTCTCATAGTCCACTTGAATTCCTAGGCGGGTCTTCTGGGTCTCAAACTCAAGACTGTGAAAATATTTCATCCAAGGTTAGTGCTTACTGCATGTGACTCATATTTCAAAGGGGGAAAAACTGGCAGCGCCTTGAGATATGAGTGTTCTGACTTTTTCAACATGCGAGCTGAGATTAATAACACTTTTATCTTTGACTTGTGGGATTAAAATTTGAGTGCTGTATCGTGGCCGTCAACTCAAGTCAATTCACAAGCAGCAGCGGTTTGACAGTTAGTGAGCAATTCTTTATCCTCTGCGAAGAACGGCAAATATGACTGCAGCTGACTGAGTTGTGCCCATGTATCCCTCATGTCTGTCTAATCCTGCCCCCAGGTGGCCAAGGAGCACATATCAGAAATAGCAGCACAGTGTCCATTAAATTCAAGCAGAAAATGTGGTAAACATTTTAATTCTTTACATTCTATCATTAGGATGTTATTGTGTGTTTTATAAAGTACAGTCTTAAAAAGTGCTATTTTTAGTTTTTTTTAACATGGCATTTCCATCTATTTCAGTGAAAAAAAGATTATGTGAGAAAAGAGTGTCCTGTTGTTTCAAGTTTGGACAGGACAGAATGAAGGAGTGAGCAACCTCAAGACTCCACTGGATGAACTCACCGCTTCTTGGCAATCTCATTTTGCCGCTTCACCTTCTCCTCCTCAAACTCTCTGATGTTCCTCACTCCAATCTCCTTGCAGAACTCAACAAAGACCTCATCTTCCACCTGAAAAGTATTGGAAAAATCTTAGTACCCTTGCCAGCAAGTGACTAATACGACAGAGCGCATCATTTGCGCTTCAGGCTCACCAGGTTCATGCGGTCCCGGAGGTCGGTGATTTCCCGCTCGCGCGATTGTATGATCCTCTTGATGTCGTTGATGCGGGGGCCAAAGTTTGCCAGTTCGCTCTCCAACTTGGACTTCTCCTGCAGGGTATAAAATGCTTGAAAGGGAGAAGGAAGTGAGGTGAAGGAAGGGCAGCTCAAACAAGCGGTACCTGCATGTTGAGGGAGAGGTGGCGGGTTTTGGTCTGCTCCAGGTCACTCTGGGAATACTTCAGTCTCATCTGCAGACCGTGTGCCTGCGACTGCACCTGACGCAGCTCCGCCTCTTTCCTCTTGGCCTTCATTTGCTCCTACAAAGCATCGGAAATTGCTCGTTTTGCTTTATTCTTGATTTTACTTGGAGGAAGAGCACTGACGTGACCACAAGTGGAGCATGAAGACATTCTCCCAAATGAAAACCGGGAGGCCTAAATGTTCTGCATCTGGCTGTGAAAGTTACAAATGAAATGGCTCACAACAATGTTCTACAAACATCGAACAGGGCCACATTTAGCCAAATGTGATTCATGTCCTTTTTTACTTCATTGTCAAATATGATTTAAGAAAAAGAATTGTTACACCACAATACAATGCATGTAAATGTTCGCTTGAGTTTGTGGGGGGGCAGCAAACGCAAGGTATAAATGGCACCACCTCCGCTTCAATTTGAGCCAGGAAAAGCCCTACTGGTGAGTGAAAATGAAGGAAATACTTGAAGTAGAGATGATCTCAAATGACCTTGAGCTCATCGGTAAGTTTCTCCTTCTTCTCTTTGAGCTTGTCCACCGCTTTCTCATCCCAGCGTCTGGCCTTGGCCTTCAGGTCGCTGGCTCCCCCCGAGATGACTCCAGATTTCTGGAAAAGGGTTCCATCCAGGGCCACAGTCTGGATGTGTGAGGACAAAGAGAGGTCAGGAGTTAGGGAAGAAACGATAAACATACATGAGGGTATCGTTTCTTCAAATACCCCGAAGGTTATACATTTCCGGAGGAAGAGTTTTTTTTAAACTCGCTTTTGTATCGTAACCGCTCATAATGCGCGGGTGTACCGAATGTTCCACGGAGAACAGTTAACGAATGCGGACAGTACCTTGTGCCTGTACGGGCCTCCAAAAGCAATCCTCCTGGCGTCCTCCACATTATCACACACCAGAGCATTGCCGCATGCGTACTGCAGAGCTTTCTTGATGTGAGGAGGCTCGTAGCGGATCACGTCAATCACCAGCTTGGCTCCTCGCAGCTCTCGAAGTTTCTCGTCAGTTGGCTTCACCTGTGATCAGACAAGACGGCACACGGTCAAAATAAAGTCAAGTGAAAATCTACTTCATTAGCCAATAATAAGAACAAAAAATAAAAATATAAAGCCAATTTATTCACAGTCACGCCAACACCTCACCTGACAAAATGCATTTAATGTTTCGCCATGACTGATGCAATAAATAAAACAATGAGCTGACTAAGCAGTTTATTAGACAGCAATGAATCTGCAGGGACTGACGCGCTTTGACCGAAGCATTCCAGTTATCCATTTCTAACTAAACAAACTTACTCAAATCTGTCGAATCCAACTATTTTCATTCATTACTGTCTAAAAACCGATCCATACTTTCAAACTTGAGGCGACACAATGCCGCATAGCTCCCGGGGAGTAAAAAAGAGGCGGACCTCTGCGACACTTCTCAGATAGCTCAAGTGTTCAAAAGACCGAATGGGTTTGTTCTCAAGCTCTCAATTCTCAATTCTAACACACAGAATCAAGTATTTTTTTAATAATGACTCTAATCAGTTCACTAGCATCTCAGGAAATCCATCCATCCATCCATTATCTGATCCGCTTATCCTGAAGTGAGGTAAAGTATGCAACGGTATGTCCGCACTTACGTTCTTTGGGGCAATTATTCGTCCCCGAGAGGGCAAAACAATCGCATCATTACCGGGCAGAAACGCAACTACACAAAAAATAAGGCCATTTATTTGCAATCATGGCATGTGCCATTCACCTCCAGGTAGTCAAGGGGCAGGAAGGTCTCAGGCTCTCCTCGCTGCTCCTTGATGTACTGGATACAATCTCTGCCTGTCTTCTCTGAATCAACAATGATGGCGTCCATGTTCTTCCCCAAAACTTTGGTCACAGCAATCTGATATTTCTTCTGAGTGGGCTGGCACAAGTCAATCAGGCGACCATACTGCAGAAAGAAGAACAATCAACGCCGTGTCTCCAACATCAGTCACGTGAAAATCATTTACAACCTAGACAGAATGAATTCCTCACCACTGAGCCAGGGTACAGTCGTTTGATGCTCTCCATGATTTCAGCCTTCCGTTGCTGTCGACTGTTCTCCTGCCTGTCGATCCTGGCATCGCCGAGCTGCTCCATGACCTTGGTGAAAAACACATGACAATGATGACATCTGAATACACAATGATGCGTGACAGCGTGAGTGTGTGTGTGTGTGTGTGTACTACTGCGCCTACCTGGTTGAGCTCCATGTTGATCTCATCAATCCTCCTCTTGGCCATTTCCACTTCCTCAGTCAGTTCCTCCTCCATGCGTTTCTGCTCATCCAGAGACTGCCTGCGCAGTAACAGCGAAAACAAATGAGGTCCCACGATTCAAAGCGCTTTTCTCAGTGCAGTGCGGCGCACCTGCTGGTGGTGATGTAATCTTCTAACTTCTCAATGCGCTTCTGGTTCTCCTCAATCTCACGAATCTTCTGTTTGATTTTGGCCTGGAAAAGTGGGGCATGGTCATTTATAGTTGCTTGAATTGAAATGTTGCACAGGTGCATAGTGCCTTTGTTACCTCGGTCTCCACTTTCTTCCTTTCCTCTAAGTCAAGGCGGTCCTGGTCAGCTTTCTGGTCTCGGTTGAACTTTTCTAACTCCTGAGCCAGGGTGGCAGCACGTTTACTGGCCTCTTCCTTCAGTCGATGGTACTGCTTGACCTACAAGTGAAACGCACATGATTATTTTGAGTCGTTTACATTAGGTCTGCCCATTTCTAGTGATGTCCCTACTACATCTTCTATGGAAACCTAATTTTAATTATCTGTCAATGAGTCCCAATGCGATACCAACATTACCTCAGTACACACTTTGGTTGGTGTGCTGTTACATACATTTCTAATGTAAAAGATGTGTCTTGGCTCAATAAAGGTGGGGAAACACTATTTTGCAATATGAATACACTACATGCAAAATTCTAACTTATGGTACCTGGTTCTCCTCCAGGGTAAGGTCCTGGCCCTGGCTCTGCGCCTCCTCCTCCATGCGCTCCTCAAAATCTTGCTTGGCAAGCTCCACCGCTTTCATCTCCTTGTCAAGCTCGTCCATGTCCGCCTTGCGTTTCTTGTACATCTTCTGGGCATTCTGCAACGATTTCCGGGCCGCCTCAAGCTTCTTGATTTTGTGCGAGGTGTTCTCTTTTGCCTTGATGTACTGTGGCCTTTTCTGATTTAGCTCAGAGTCCTTCTCTCTGGGGGCAGAAGTCAAGCGATCAGTAAGATGAAAGCCAAGCATGACCCCTACACTGAGACAGTAAGAGCGTGGTAACTCACTTGATCTCTTTCTCAATTGTCTGCTGCTCCCTCATCAGCCTCCCAAGCTCCTTCTTCTTGTCTTTCAGCTCCTCCTCCACATGGTCCATCCTCTTACGGTCCTTGTCGATCTCCTTGTTGCGCTGACCCAGCTCTTTGTTCAGCTTTTCGATCTCTGTCTCGTTGTGGTAGAGCTTGAAGAGCTGCAACTGAACGCTGGCTCTCGCCACTTCATCCTTCAGTCGCTGGTAGCGCTCAGCCTGGATCAAAGTGGGAGGGCCGAGACAAAAGTGGCAGGTTAATTCAATGTAGTTTCAAGAAGAAAAAACAGCACATTCATGAGGTACATCGGAATTTGTTATCCCATTTAAGTCAATACAACGCTTAAATATTATTCTATTGTTTCTACAGAGTTTTTTGGTTGTTGCTAACCAACAGACTGGTTACATTAGCTGTTTTCACTTGACAAGTGTATTACATGGTACTCAAAACCATGACTTTTATGAATGATATATACAACTTTTTATTTCCATATCAAATTGATTTCAGTTCAAAATGTTGCCGTGCGAACCGCTGTAAATATTGGCATTGAACCCTTCCTACTAACAGAGTAGGACTTTTAAAACCCAAAAGTCCAAATACAAGTAGGTTACAAATAAATACATAGTATATGAATGAACGGCACAAATGCGGACTCACCTCTTCTTTTTCCTGCTTGGCCTCTTTGCGCTCGGCTGCAATGTTCTTCTTGCGATGGTAGTTGAACTGGGTGTCCTCCTCCGCTTTCACCATCTCTTTCTTCCTGCGGTCATACTCCTGGGCCAATTCCCCTGAGCGCGAGATCTCCTCAAACAAAGCCGTGCGCTCCTTTGGGTTCTTCATTGCAATAGACTCCACGGCTCCCTAGAGAAACAATCAGAACAAAACACCAAATGTAAAAACCACAATTATTTATTTGAATGACTACTCTCTTTTTCAATGAATATCTTCCTTTACACAAAGCATTTTATGCAATTCTCTGACAACCCATACATTTGATGGCATTGCGAGTCATTGGAAGGACAAAAACATATTTCTTATAAATATTCTGTCTCACCTGGAAAACTAAGAAGTTTCGAGCCTTGATGAGAATGCCAAGTTTTTCCAGCTGCTCACTGTAATCGGGCAAGCCCACCACTTTGTTGTTGATGCGGTATTCAGAGGAGGAACCTGACACATAATTAGTCAAAAATTCAGAGAGCGCAGGATAATTTTGGAAGGCTGCAAGTTTATGTCAACATGCTCAAGAAAATTCAAAAAGTAGTCTCAGACAAAAACTGAAGACCATAACAAAGTGACTTTCAAAGGAAGTTCCTACCAATGATCATCCTGGTGAAGGAGCGTTCCTCTCCATTATCCTCCTGATAGACCATACTGACAAAAGCTCTGTTGGCAGCTGGCTTCCCAACAGGTGCCCCATGGATCAGATCTTTCAGAGTCTTCACACGCAAGTTACTGGTCTTCTCCGCCAATACAAAGCTGATGGCATCCATAAGATTGGATTTTCCTGCAGACACGTTAAGATTGTGAGAAGTGTTAGCCAGTGGCGACTTTATTATACAGTCAACTGCACATCCGAAGTAACTAAAAACGATTCGTATTATTACTACACTGTGCAAATTGTTTCTAATTGAGTGCCCATAAAGCGTGCACAAGTCACACGCCCAGGTCATGCCGACTATTGATGCGGAATATATATTGGATACAAGATCTGAGTTCGATGCATTTTCTGTGCAGTCGTTCTGCTCGGGATGCACCGATTGCCGGCATTTCGCATTGGCAAGCTTACCAGATCCATTAGGACCGATGATCGCCGTGAATTTATGAAAGGGTCCAATAATTTGCCGTCCTTTGTATGACTTGAAGTTTTCGATCTCTATGAGTTTTAAGTAACCCATTCTAGTTGTGGTTCAGTCGTCGAAGGTTTTGCAGCGGACTTAAAAAAAAAAAAAACAGGCTAATTTTGGCTAATGCTAGCAAGCGATGTCAACTGGAAGAGCTCTCACAACAAACCATGCACGCAAACAAATAAACATCCCTGCTCAGTCCGACACCGGACGATACAACCATCTCATCGTAACACGCATCTAGCCGTTAATCTTTGCATTTCAATCATAATCTTGACTACTCGGTCACGATGCCGAGGTGACAACAATGCGCCATTTTATAATCCAACAGGAAGAGCTTTGAGCGCGAGAGCTGTAACCTCGCAATTTCTCGCGAGATTCCAAGTGCTGCGTTTTTTTTTCTTGACTTTTTTTCTATAATGCAGTCCAGGTGATAATCATAAGTAACTAAATACTGGGATTTTTTTTGTATATTATCAAGATTAGCACACATTGGATAATTATTTTGAATTGATAGAAGATTAGGTGTTACCATGGATACCGAGGGCCACAAACACAGCCGAGTTGTGTTAAGCAAGCGACTGTCTTGATTACTGTACAGTATTTCGAAACAAATTTCATCATACAGGGTGAGTGCCATTCTAAATGGATACATTGCTGTTTCAGTGTTGCTTTAGAATTTCAGCAGGTGGACAATAATGAATAAACGGAGTCCAGGCCTTCATTTAGTGTTGTGTGATTAAACCACTATACATAGTCAGTACACTCAAGAGTCAAGACTGTACAGACAGTCCTTTCCCTTCCATTTTCTCTACAAGTACGTCTTAATAGTAATCTATTTTCTTGCTTTTTCTACTACGCTGCAACAGATGGAGGATCAATAAAATCTAATGCACCACTCGATTATGAACACAATCCAGGACAACCAATAAATTTGTAATATAAATAGAGAAAATGTATAAGACGTTTTCATATCTTAAACTACTTATAGCTACATGACAAATATTTTAAATGCAGTGCACTTCGACACAACAACTGTCATATTAGAACGGTGCATTATTTGAATGTTATTATACATTTATGCTATGAGTCACCTTAGATTGTGCAGATGCACCAAGGTATGGCCTGTGTCTTTATTAATACTTGACACAATTGTGTTATTTCCAAATGCATAAGGTAGAAACATTGCAATGTTGTTGTTCCTCACAGATTAAAAAAAAAAAAAAAAGAGAACATGTACAAAGTACAATTCCCTGTTGACCAATCGGTTGAGACTGCTGTGGAGCGGAGACAGGCTGCCGAGGCTGCACGCAAGACTCAAATTTTCAATACAAGGCAGCGTGTCATGGGCCTTGACCTGGATGCACTGCACAAACAGACGCTGGAGAAAAAACACAGCAAAGAAATGGAGCGAGAAAGGGACAAAGATTTTGGTAAAAGACACAGAATGACAGCCAAGATGACACGCAGAGTAAATGAAATAATATTTCTGTGCATCTTCATGTTGCAGACAAGCTGAGACTGAAGCATGATCAAGTGCTTTTGCAGAGAGACACGGAGGAAAGGAAAGTGCGTGAAGCTTTACACGCTGGCCTGACTCAGTACTGGAACATCCAGCAGCGTGTGGAAGACTCTCGTGATGCCGATCTCAAGTGTGGCTTGAGGGGGGTATTTGGGATCACTATTCCAGAGGCTGAGCTAGGGCCTTCTAGCATGCAGATCTTTCAGGTGGGCTCACCTCACAATGTAGAAATTCCCAAATCACAGCAGCAAAATTATGAAACGTAGAAGACAAAAAGTATATAAATAAATATAATATAAATATAAGCATATTAAAATGGGTGAGTGGGGGTGAGTCCAGGTTTTCAGGACCGTCTATTCAATAGCCTGACAGCAGTCGGCAGGAACGAGCGGTGCTACCTCTCCTTCTTGTAGCATGGGTGTATCAATCTCTGGCTGAAGGAGCTGCCCAGTGCTGTCAGGATGTCCTGGAGGGGTTGTAGGGTCTGTCCATCATAGCTGTTAGCTTAGCTAGCATCCTCCTATTGCCCACCTCCTCCAGAGTGTCCAGGGAGCAGCCCAGGACAGAGCTGGCCCTCCTGACCAGTCAGTCCAGTCTCTCTCTGTCCCGGGCTGAGATGCTGCCTCACCAGCAGACTATGCCATAATGAATGGCTGAGGCCGCCACAGAGTCATAGAAGGTCTTCAGGAGTGACCCTTATCCAACCTTATTTGTGTTCTCCGTAGGGTGAAGATATTGGAGCGGCACAACGGAAGAGAGAACAAATGAAACAAACAGCAAGAGATCTTCTGGCACAAAGGATCCAGCAGGAGAGAAGCTGTTTTGAGGACAAGCACCAAAGTGAGTAGAAACCCAAGATGCATTGATTATTATTTTTATGACAAGAGTCTATTTAACACATATTCATTTTGTGGTATCCGCACCCTTTGATGTCAATATGAGCTTTCTATTCTATTCTGTTCTAACACCCACAATAATCTCAAGTCTGCATAATTTCTTCCTGTGCAAACAATCGCTCCCTCTCACAGCCAGCCCTTGTTGCCAGATGAGGTTCCATTGATGGACAAACTTCAAAGGGAGTCGTTGTGTGAGCGGTTGAACAAGTGTTGATTTGCAACACGTGTGTGTTTCAGAGATGCTGGCTGAGAAAGAACTGTTGCAACAGGACCACAGCTGGAGACAGCTACACAGTGCTGAGGAAAAAGGCAGAAAAGCTGCCCGGATCACTCTTGACCACTACAATCAAGCTCTGGTACAACACACACACACACACACACACACACACACACACACACACACACACACACACACACACACACACACACACACACACACACACACACACACACACACATTTGGGACGATGATGAATTTAAAATTGGTTCATGTGCGCTCGCACCCTCTTAGCACTTGTTTGCCTGAACACGCTCAGATGAATCTTCCATGGCGAGGCGCCATTTTTAAAATACTATTCACCAGGTACAAATGCAAATACAACTAAACGAGGGAGTTTTTCAGGAGAAGATGCAAAGAAAATATACATCTCATACTCTAAAATGTCACAAAGGGTAAATCGAGGATGTAAACTTTAAGGGTGCCACTCAAAATGTTAAGCCTACTTTACATTGCAGTTAGTCCGAGAATAAAACGAAAACTCCCTGAAACAACATACCGGGTAATTCAGTCCAAGCCTTTTTTGCCATAAAAGCCACCAAAGTTCCTGGGTGACCTGCATAAGGATCGCAGGGATTACGTTAACAGCTTCCTGTCAGATTGCATGTGACACAGTGGAGATTATAATATACATGATACCTTTGCTTTACATTTTAATTCTGGAGCACTGCTAAGTGACCAAATCATGTAAAAATGCTTTCATATGAGCGACACATTTGCCAGTGTGACTTAATTGTCGACAGAAGAGTCTGGGTCAGCTACGTACCAACACAGCAGTTATTGCAGCGCATGATCTGTTTGCCATAGGTGGGCATTCTGTCAAACTGACGGAAGGGCCGTCAGTCTGTCACTCTCTCCGTCAGTATTTCCGGCCCATCCACGTGAGCCCCACACGTCATTTAGGTCTGTGGGACAGAAAGGTAAACGTGGTTTTATTTTTCTATTTTTCTGTATTCCGGTAAGTGTGTTCTTAACGCTGTTAAGTGGCAACACCACTGATGTTTACTTCCTCATTGGACATCATGACAGACATCTCACACTTTGTCTATTGCAAAATAATATAAAAAATGGAAATACATAATTCCTACTCTTACCAATGGTGCCTATAAAGGTTTTAAGCATCACAATTAATCAATGAACTACATGAAAGACAAGGCCTGACAGCATGTGGCTCCTTGCAGGCTACCGAACAGGCTGAGCGACTGCAGGAGTCACGTCGGAGAGAGGAGAGGGAGAATCTTGCTGAAAAGTGGCACACATTGACATCCGCCATGATGACAGAGGGTTGGGAAGCTGCTGTGAGCCAGCTGCAGAAAGGGAAGCCTGCTGCGACCGACATGTGGAAGGGCATGAGCCCCGAGCAGCTGAGCGCCATCTACAGGGAAAGGGGGGCACAATGCATGGAGAGACAGGTAGATGATGGTACCTTGTAACTGAGCGACAACATTTACGAACACGCTTAACGCATGGGTGCAGATAGTAGACGGTCGATGAGACAATGCCATGGTGTGGTATGCTTCTCCATGTTCAGAGATGAGTGACGGTGGGGGTTCCTTTTAGATCTTTCCCATCCATGAGAGCTGGAGGCTGGTTTCTTCCAGGAATGCTATTGGGGGTTGGACATGGCTGAGAAGGGTTTTTTTTCTTCTTTGTGGTCTCCAGAGCAATGATCGGCAAACAACTACTCACTCATACTGAAACTTCTGGGCAATTTAGCATACTGTATTGCCATGCAAGGTCCACACAGAGACATTCCAACAGAGATTTAAACACAGATCTCCTGATTGTGAGGCAGACCTGGTAACCACTAAACCCCATGTTGCGGCTCGCTGTCCACAAAGATGAAAGAATACAATCGCGAATAGAATTGCCATGTAAAGGGAACGAATGTCACAGAACAATTGACTGATTGATTGATGAAGTGGTGCCCCAAAGCAGTGATGATCTAACAGCCAATCTTTGTTATCAATGATCAGAGATGGCGTGATACTGAAAAGAACCGGGAGGCAGCCTGGAATTCTCAACTCTTAAAGGCATCCAGTGAAGCCCGGCAAGAGGAAAAGAGAACGGCAGAACTGAGGAGAGCAAAGCGGATCCAGGCAGACCAGTTCAACAAGCAGCTGGCCAAAGAGCAACAAGCACAGTAAGCAGCAAGCACAAAAAGCAAATTGAATCCAGACTGCGGAGAAAGTTACTTACCGCTAACCTTTGGTGCATTTTTGTGTTTTCTTACATTCAGTCAGCAGTATTTGGACAAGGAGCTGTACGCCAACAAACCCACCCAGGAATACTTCTGCCAATTTAACACCACCTCTCGCTGATGCTGACATGTGACATTGTAATACACAATGAAAAGTACATATAATGCCATTCTGTTTTGTTATGTTTTTAAAATTAAGTTGAGTTCTGGTGGTGCGAGGTTGGCTGGTTGATTTTTGTTTCAATGCAAATCCAGTAGCTCTGAAATTGGTAACCCATAAAAAGATCGTGTTTCGAGCTGGTACGGGATCATGTCTACCAAGATTGAAGAGCTAACGAATCTGTAACTGCAACACAACGAGCGTTCCGTGTGTTTTGACAAATGTTTCCACAATGAAAGTGCGATGATGTTGCCATGAATTGGACTGGTGAGCACCAGTCCAATTATTGGCAACAACTGAAAAAGAAACGAAAATAATGGCATTATATAAAAAAATAAAGTCTGTACTGGCAATGAAGTATGTTAGAATAGGACAGGATATAATCTGTATGACTCGGGGCTGTGAGGACAGTGGCGCGCTGCTTCAGGTGTGATGGTGGAGTTGAGGGTGGAGGTGGAACTGTATCAGGGCTAAGCTTTGAGCCTCTTCCTGTTTGTCCCAAAGACATATTTATATGTCTTTTCACACTCCACATGTTCAACCCCAGATACTTTTTTTTTCTCAATTTTTTCAAGACTTCGGGTAAAAAAAAAGGAGGAGGGGTCTAGAATTGGCTGGTATTGAATGAGTTAAGCATGGATTCATTTTGTTTTCATTAGTGTGGTTCTAATATTCTTATTCTGAAAGACAGCTATTTGTGCAACCAGAAGTAGTACTTCTGACTTCCGCGTCCACACACACACACACACACACAATACCCCAGCATCAGTGTGTGCTGATCCACTTAGGCCCATCTACAGTACATTTCCTCACCTTATTAGCCAAAGAGAGAATGATCTCCGAACTCAGGGGTCGGCAATACAGGTACGTGGCTCCAGAGCCACATGCGGCTCTTTAGCGCCATCTAGTGGCTCCATGGAGCTTTATAAAAATGTTTGAAAATGGAAAAAGTTGTGGGAGGTTTTTTTTGTTTTAAATAAGGTTTCTGCAGGAGTAGAAACATTCACGTTTCCCAATGCTGTAAAAATGTGTTGAATATAAATATTACATTTCAACATTTCTGTCAATGAAGATTGCGTCATAGCCTCTAGTAGTGATGGGATTTTCGGCTCTTTTCGGTGATCCGGTTCATTTGGATTGGCTCAGTGAAAAGAATCGGCTCTTTTTGGCTCTCAACAGCTCTTTTAAATATTTATGACAAATTTAGCATACATTTTGATAAATGACTCGGTGAACTAAATATTGCACTCTGACTGCAAATAGCAACAATTATCAAAGAAATGGGGTTTTACTTATTTTATTGAACATTTAAAGGGCTCCAAACAAACAAGCAACAAAATGAAACTTCAACCAACAACAATCAAACATGCTGCATCATAACAGAAAGTGTATTAACTGCAACAGCGAACAAAACAAACATAAGCTACTCCTTGCTTTATTTTAACAAACATACGTTACTCCTTGCTTTAATTTGCATTCAACAAAAGTAAATACTTCAACTTGGACAGGCCGATCTGCCTCCTTCTCTCAGTAATTATTTGTCCAGTCTTTGAGAACACCCTCTCTGACGGTACAGATGTTGCTACAACGCACAATCTACTCTCCATTACTTTGATCAAACGGGGGTAGACGGAAGCTCGGTATTTCCACCAGCTCAGTGGATCAGCTGCCCTTGAAATGTGTGGTTCTTCAAGATACAGTATGCCCAAATTTAGCGTCTGCCTGTGGCAGCGCAGACGCCACGGAGCATGTGCTCAGCGTGCACTCCGTGCAGTACCAAGCCCCTCGCCCCTCCCCTATCTCTTCCTGTCTCGTTCTCTGAGCACGGTCGTTGAGCCACTGCCAAACCTCGCTTCAGACACGTGAAAAAAAGAGCGACAAGAGCTGTCTTGTTGGTTCTTTTTAAAACATACGCTTTATTTGTTTAACTCAAGCAACTACGGGCACGTCCTTCTCCTCGTCTCCGTGCCTTGCCTTCTGCTCGAGAGGCGTTCAATGACCGCCCGAAAACGTATATCAACGATGACTGAAAAGACACTCAGAAAAGCAAACATAATGCGCCAAACAGAAAATCAAGAGAGGAAATCACAAAATATTCTAGGGGGGGTAGACATGCGTCTTAAGTGTGTTGCGTATGCGTGGATCGATTGCGGTAGGTTGGTTAAACGAAAAGTAGATCTTCGGTCAAAAAAGGTTGGGCACCCCTGCTCTACAGAATGCACAACACAGGAAAAAAACATTTAATTATGAAGGCTCATGCGTAATTGGAGCAAACATGGTCGTTTTGATAGGCTAATATAGCTCATATAGATATAAATACGCGTTGCAGCTCCGAAAAAAATGAGAGCTGTGATGTTTTTTTAAAACAGACTTTATGCTTTCAACAGTCTCGACAAACACAGACACATCTGCGTCCGACTCCGTGCCTTCTCTCCTCTCGTTCGACTCGTGAGGTGTTCAAAGACAGCCTACGAAAACGGAATTCATGATCACTGCAGTGACACGAGAAAAGCGAAAATAATGCACTAAAACAGAAAATCAAGCGAGGAAACCACAAAATAAATTCTATGGGGGCGTTTGTGAACACACAAATGCATGAATAAAACAATTCTGAGACAGTCCAGTCTCCTACATACATACAGCATGTGTTTCCTTCATTGTAAGTTTTGTAGAAGGCTTTTATTTTTTTGCGGCTCCAGACATATTTCTTTTTTTTGCCCTATATGGCTCTTTCAACATTTTGGGTTGCCGACCCCTGTCCTAACACATTTCTGTCTCTTTGTGACACATTTCTCGTTCTCTATAGAACTCATAACAGTGCCTCTGGAGTGGGGGCTGAGTTGATGGCCTGTGTTAGAAGCATTTGCCTGCAGAAAGATAGCAGCTGCCATTAGTTTGGACTCACCACCGCCACCATGTCTGCATTGCTGAAGGTCCGCCGAGCTGCCAGTTGCAGTTCTCTGCAGGATGAGATCCTTCACCCCTAGCAGTTGCCTATAATTCCTTCCTAAAATGACACATATCACTACTAAATCAAACAATCCATGCGCCCATTTTCTATACTGCTCACCCTCATTAAGGCCACAGGTGAGCCGGAGCCAATCCCATCTGATTTTGGATGATAGGCGGGTTACTGGACTGATCAGTGGTCACAAGCTAATTACATGGCACATACCGTATTGCATATAGTGCCTTGAAAAAAGTATGAAGACCCCAATGAACTTTTTCACATTATATGAACTTCACAAACATGAGTGCATTTTGTTGAGATTTTATGTGACCGTCCAACACATAATAGTTCATACTTGGGAAATGGGATGAAAATGATGGACGATTTTCACATTTGTAAGTGGATATTAATCTGAAAAGTGTGGTCTGCATTTGTATGCGACCTACTATACTTTGATACCCCAAATTACAACCCAGCGCAATCAATTGCAGTCAGAAGTCACTTAATTAGCAAATAGAATTCACTCACTTTTAAAACACTTGTTCTATGAAGGCCTCAGCGGTTTGTTAGAGAACACTAGTGAACTACAGCATCATAAAGACCAACAAACTCACCAAACGGGTCAGCAATTACGTAGTAGAGAAGTTTCAAGCGTAGTTAGATCATATAGTAAAAAATATATATATTTCACAAAATTTGAAAATCTCAAGATTCAGCATTTGATCGGTCATCCAAAAATGGTAAATGTCACAAATACAAATTAGGGCCCAGCCGATTAATCTGCCTGTCTATTTAATGGCCAGTATTGGCTCTTTTAATATCGGCCAAAATCGACCAATTATCTTTTCCCAAAGAATTATTCTTACTACGTACATTTTTTCACACTAACACATGACAATATACAACAAAGATAATGACATTCAAAGACCACGCTCCGCCCAAAGACAAAAGGCAAAGCCTTCTATGCCAGTTTTATTGTCAGCCCCGCCCTAATTGTTTGCACCTGTTGCCAATTACCTTGTGTTGAAATAGTCCTTGTCTCCCTTTTTCTTGTTCTTCGTGTTTCGTCCTTGTGTGTGCACTTCAGCCTCTTGTCTGACCATCCCTCAAGTAAATCTTCCCTTTACTCTAAACACAGCAACTTCGTCCTTTGTCGAAGCCTGGTATGGACAGTGCACAATGGCCAGTATGGACACAGTGGTGACAGAGCAACTAGCTGCCTGCAGATCTGTGTGCAAAGGGGACTCTCTTGTCCCAGAAGGAGGAACAGGTGGCTGCATTACACCAGGGAGTCAAGGGTCTTGCCCACAACCAGGAGGGCTTCAATGCAGCCGTTACAGCACAGGGGCTGTGGTGGACCCTGTTCAAGAACGGTTGTTGTCATTACATCTACCTGCAGACCAGGACTCTCTCATTGAACCAAGACAAGGGCACGGAAAATCCAACTGGGACCCCACTCACTTCCCACCGTAACCCTGCTCACCATCCTCTTCAAGCCACTCTCTTCAGGTAAGCGCTATCGAACTATGCGCACCAAAACCAGCAGACATTAAAACAGCTTCTTCCCACTCTTCTTGAAGTCCCTAAACCAGGGGTGTCAAACTCATTTCACATTGTGGGCCACATACTGCCTCGGTAGATGTCAAGTGGGCCGGACCATTAAAATGATACCATACTTTGCTATAAATGACCAAAACTATGTCTTTCCTTTGTTTTGGTATAAAGAAGCACAAGAACATTAGGAAAATGTTGAAATGTAATGAACATATCTTTAACAAAACATTTCATGAAGCACCTTACATTTCCTTCAACAAATGTGCAATTTACTTTTATCATTCACATATATGCATTGCAACTGATCCCACTGGTTGTACAAACTTTTGTTTGTATTGAAAAAAATTGGTATTGAAAAATATAGGAATGCACTTTAAGATTAAACGAGATTTATAAAGAAACGAAGTTTTAAACTATTTACACGTGCATATAAAATCTAAATGTAATCCCTGCCTACACCTTACAAACTAAGGAGAGTGCTATTAAATGTGTAAATGTGAGAATGCTATTGATAGCGTCTGCTGTCATGGGTCTGTCTCAGTGACGGACTGAGGCTGCTGTCGTCTTCTCTGATCAAAGCAGTGTCCCCTAGCAGATACTCAATGAATTGCACCTTATTAAAAATATGAATTCTGTGTCTTTTATGCATTTTTTTTCACTTTTAAATTATCCTGCGGGCCTGATTGAACCTCCTTGCGAGCTGGTTCCGGCCCGCGGGCCGTATGTTTGACAATAAAGTGATTCCTCGCTATTTCGCGGTTCGTTTATCGCGGCTTCGTGCATCGCGGATTTTTTCAAACAAAAAAAAAAAAATTTTGAAGTCTGCAAAAATCAGTGTCTAAGTGTTGTTTACTATGCGTGCTAGTGTGTGCGCACTCTGCTCAAGCGCGGAAGGTCCACGTGGGGCACGTGTGTGTGGTGCACGCAGGTGAGTGTGTGTGTTGCTGAGAGAAAGAGAGACGGAAAGAGAGAGAGACTTATAAGAACAAAAGCAGATCTCTCCATCCTTAATTGTCTAAACAACCTTAATTGACTAATCATAAACACGTCTGCTGCACGGGATCGCTTGTGTGTGTGTGTGTGTGTGTGTGTGTGTGTGTGTGTGTGTGTGTGTGTGTGTGTGTGTGTGTGTGTGTGTGTGTGTGTGTGTGTGTGTGTGTGTGTGTGTGTGTGTGTGTGTGCGCGCTTTGCTCAGGCCCACGTAGGGCATTTTTAAAAAACATTTGTTAATTGGTCGCTACTTCGCGGATTTTCGTTTATCACGGGTGGTTTTGGTCCCCATTCACCGCGAAAAACGAGGGATTACTGTACTGTTTTACATAATCATCTCACGGGCCGGATTACACCCCTTTGCGGGCCGGATCCGGCCCACCGGCCGTACGTTTGACAACCCATGCCCTAAACAGTTCACCATTTCATTTTAAGACTGGCAATTTCATTTCAAGTCGTTTCAAGCCATGTCAAGTGATTTCAAGCAGTCATTTCAAGCCATGACAAATAAAGCCCCCCCCAAAATTTTAAGCCATGCCGTTTCAAGCCAAGCCGTGCCAATGGCCTGAAAGCAGTCACAAACTATCGGACACTATCCGATAGTTTGTGACTGTCTCACCCCAGGCAGTGAACAATAAGGGTCTGGCTGATGAACTGAACATGTTTTTTTTTTTTTTTCAGATTTGAAAAGGATACCCCCACTTCCCACATCTGCCCACCCCGACCAGAAACTACCCTAACCACGCTCCTGCCCTAAAGATCTACGAACAGGATGTGAGACAGCTCTTCAAGCAGCAGAAGATCAAGAAATGGGCAGGGCACCTCCTGCCTGAAATATGCGCTGACCAGCTGGCTATGGTCTTCATACAAATCTTCAACAGATCCCTGGAGCTGTGTCTTCACATTCTGCTTCAGTCTACCATCATCCCAGTTCCCAAGAAACCAGCAACATCGGAACTGAACGACTATAGGCCTGTCGCTCTGACGACGTCTGTTATCATGAAACGCCTTCCATCCATCCATCCATCTTCTACCGCTTATCCGGGGCCGGGTCGCGGGGGCAGCAGCTTAAGCAGGGAAGCCCAGACTTCCCTCTCTAGCTACTTCTTCCAGCTCTCCCGGGGATCCCGGGCGTTCCCAGGCCAGCTGCGTGACATAGTCTTTCCAGCGTGTCCTGGGTCGTCCTCGAGGTCTCCTCCCGTGGGACATGCCGAACACCTCACTAGGGGCGCTCAGGGGCATCCGAATCAGATGCCCCAGCCACCTCATCTGGCTCCTCTCGATGTGGAGGAGAAGCGGCTCTACTTTGAGTCCCTCCCGGATGACCGAGCTTCTCACCTTATCTCTAAGGGATAGCCGGACACCCTGCGGAGAAAACTCATTTCGGCGCTTGTATCCGGGATCTCGTTCTTTCGGTCACGACCCATAGCTCGTGACCATAGATGAGGATTGGGGCGTAGATCGACCCGTAAATTGAGAGCTTTGCCCTTTGGCTCAGCTCCTTCTTTACCATGACAGACCGATACAACGTCCGCATCACAGCAGGCGCTGCACCGATCCGCCTGTCGATCTCTCGCTCCCTTCTGCCCTCACTCGTGAACAAGACCCCAAGATACTTAAACTCCTCCACTTGGGGCAAGATCTCCTCCCCGACCGGAGAGGGCACTCCACCCTTTTCCGACTGAGGACCATGGTTTCAGATTTGGAGGTGCTGATCCTCATCCCAACCGCTTCACACTCGGCTGCGGCGCTCCAGTGAGAGCTGGAGAGACCAGCTTGAAGGAGCCAGCAGTACCACATCATCTGCAAAAAGCAGAGATGCAATACTGAGGCCACCAAAACGGACCCCCTCAGCGCTTCGGCTGCGCCTAGAAATTCTGTCCATAAAGTTATGAACAGAATCGGCGACAAAGGGCAGCCTGGCGTAGTCCCACTCTCACTGGAAAGCGATTCCGACTTACTGCCGGCAATGCAGACCAAACTCTGACATCGGTGGTATAGCGACCGAACAGCCCGTAACAAGGGTTCGGTACCCCATACCCACAAGCACCCCCACAGAACTCCCGAGGACACGGTCAAACGCCTTCTCCAAATCCACAAAACACATGTAGACTGGTTGGGCGAATTCCCACATACCCTCGAGGACCCTGCTAAGGGTGTAGAGCTGGTCCACTGTTCCACGGCCGGGACGAAAACCACACTGCTCCTCCTCAATCCGAGGCTCGACTTCCTGACGGACCCTCCTCTCCAGCACCCCTGAATAGACCTTACCAGGGAGGCTGAGGAGTGTGATCCCTCTGTAGTTGGAACACACCCTCCGGTCCCCCTTTTTAAAGAGGGACCACCACCCGGTCTGCCAATCCAGAGGCACTCTCCCGCTGACCACGCGATGTTGCAGGCGTGTCAGCCAAGACAGCCCCACAACATCCAGAGCCTTGAGGAACTCCGGGCGGATCTCATCCACCCTGGGGCCTTGCCACGAGGAGCTTTTAACCACATCGGTGACTTCGACCACAGAGATAGGAGAGCCCACCTCAGAGTCCCCAGACTCTGCTTCCTCAGGAAGGCGTGCTGGTGGAGTTGAGGAGGTCTTGAAGTACTCCGCCCACGGCTCTAACGTCCCGAGTCGAGGTCAACAGCGCCCCATCCCACTGTACACAGTGTTAGTGGTGCACTGTTTCCCCTCCTGAGGCGTCGGATGGTGGACCAGAATTTCCTCGGCCGTCCGGAGTCGGCTTCCATGGCCTCACCGAACTCCTCCCATGTCCGAGTTTTTGCCTCGGCGACCACGGCCGCATTCCGCTTGGCCAGTCGATGCCGTCAGCTGCCTCTGGGGTCCCACAGGCCATAAAGGCCCGATAGGACTCCTTCTTCAGCTTGACGGCATCCCTTACTGCTGGTGTCCACCAGCGAGTGCGAGGATTGCCGCCACGACAGGCACCAACTACCTTCACGGCCACAACTCAGATTGGCCGCCTCAACAATAGAGGCACGGGCGTGGTCCATTCGGACTCAATGTCCCCGCCTCCCCGGAACATGGGAAAAGCTCTGTCGGAGGTGGGAGTTGAAACTCCTTCTGACAGGGGATTCCATGAGCGCTCCCAACAAACCCTCACAATGCGTTTGGGTCTGCCAGGACGGACCGGCATCTTCCCCACCATCGAGCCCACTCACCACCAGGTGGTGATCAGTTGACAGCTCCGCCCCTCTCTTCACCAGTGTCCAAAACATGCGACCGCAAATCCGATGATACAACCACAAAGTCAATCATCGAACTGCGGCCTAGGGTGTCCTGGTGCCAAGTGCACATATGGACACCCTTATGCTTGAACAAGGTGTTAGTTATGGACAATCCGTGACGAGCACAGAAGTCCAATAACAAAACACCACTCGAGTTCTGATCGGGGGCCGTTCCTCCCAATCACGCCCCTCCAGGTCTCACTGTCGTTGCCCACATGAGCATTGAAGTCCCCCAGCAGAGCGAGGAGTCCCCAGCAGGAGTACTCTCTAGCACACCCTCCAAGGACTCCAAAAGGGTGGGTATGCTGAACTGCTGTTGGGTGCGTATGCACAAACAACAGTCAGGACCCGTCCCCCCACCCGAAGGCGGAGGAGGCTACCCTCTCGTCTACCGGTGTGAACCCCAATGTACAGGCACTGAGCCGGGGGCAATGAGTATGCCCACACCTGCTCTGCGCCTCTCACCGTGAGCAACTCCAGAGTGGAATAGAGTCCAACCCCTCTCGAGAGAGCTGGTACCAGAACCCAGGCTGTGTGTGGAGGTAAGTCCGACTATATCCAGTCGAAACTTTTCAACCTCACACACCAGCTCGGGCTCCTTCCCTGTAAGAGAGGTGACATTCCATGTCCCCAGAGCTAGCTTCTGCAGCCGAGGATCGGACCGCCAGGGTCCCGCCTTTGGCTGCCGCCCAGCTCACATCGCACCCGACCCCTTTGGCCCCTCCCATGGGTGGTGAGCCCATGAGAAGGGGACCCACGTTGCCTCTTCGGGCTGAGCCGGCCGGGCCCCATGGGTGCAGGCCCGGCCACCAGGCGCCGCCAACGAGCCCCACCCCAGGCCTGGCTCCAGAGGAGGCCCGGTGACCCACGTCCGGGCAAGGAAACTGGGTTCCATTTATTTTGTCCATCATAAGGGGTTTTGAGCCGTGCTTTGTCTGGTCCCTCACCTAAGACCTGTTTGCCATGGGTGACCCTGCCAGGGGCATAAAGCCCCAGGCAACTTAGCTCCTAGGATCATTGGGACGCACAAACCCCTCCACCACGGTAAGGTGACGGCTCACGGAGGGGCATGAAACGCCTTGTGCCACCTAAAGAACATCACTGGACCACTGCTGGACCCTCTGCAAGTTTGCCTACCGGGCAAACAGGTCTGTGGAGGATGCAGTCAACATAAAGCTGCACTACATCCTTGAGCAACTCGACAGCACAGGGACTGACACAAGGATTCTATTTGTGTACTTCAGCTCTGCCTTCAACACCATCATCCCAGAATTACTCACCTTCAAACTTCATCTCTGTGTCCCCTACAATCTGCCATTGGATCGTCACCTTCCTGACTGGACGGACACAACAGGTGAGGCTGGGAAGAACAACATCATCAACGCACCACCAGCACTAGGCCCCGCAGGGATGCGTCCTTTCTCCACTGCTCTTCTCCCTCTACACGAACTATTGTATTTCAACACACCCAGCCATGAAACTCATAAAGTTCGCAGACACCACAGTCATCGGTCTCATCAAAGACGGCAACGAGTCTGCGTGCCAACAAGTGGAGCAGCTGGTGCTCTGGTGCAACTCAAGATGGTAGAAATGATTGTGGACTTCAGGTAACATCCTTCACCACAGCTGCCCCTCACACTGTCCAACTGCCCTGTGTCAACCATCGAACCCTTAAAGTTCCTAGGAATCACAGTCTCCCAGGACATGAAGTGGGGGGTCAACACCAACTCCATCCTGAAAAAGGCCAACATAGGATATACTTCCTGAGGCTGCTGAGGAATCATGGCCTGCCACAGGAGGTGCTCAAACAGTTCAACACAGCAGTCCTTGAATTAATCCTGATTCGATGACTGCCATCTAAAAAAAGAGCCGCCACACAATGAAAAAAATGTCAGGTTAGGGCTTGTCAAGTCTTTTCATGTCAGGCAAAAAAAAAGTCCAAGCCCCCACAAAAAATGTCAGCCCCCCAAAGAAAAAAAAAATGCCAAGTCATTTCGAGTCATTTCAAGTCCAAGCCGAGCCATTTCAAACTAAGCCAATTCAAGCCAGGCCAATTCAAGCCATCGTTTCAAGTCAAGACAAGCCAATTAAAGACCAGCCAGGCCAATTCAAGCCAATTCATGTCAGTTCAAACCACCCGGCCCCCAATTAAAAAAATAAAAATAAAAAATAAAAGTCAGGCCGCCTCAAAAAAAAGTCAGTCCGCCTCCCAATGAAAATGTCAGTCCCCCTCCAAAGAAATCTAAGAGAAGGCCTTGTGAAGTCATTTCTTGCCAAGAAAAAAAAGCCAAGCCCCTGCAAAAAATGTCAGCCCCCCCAAAGAAAAAAATGCCAGGCCATGTCAAGTCATTTCAAGCCATGTCAAGTGAAGTCCAAGCCATTTAATGTCCAAGCCATTTAATGTCCAAGCCATTTCAAGTCCAAGCCAAGCCAATTCAAGCCGTCATTTTAGGCCGTCATTTCAAGTCAAGTCAAGCCAAGTCAAGTCAATTCATGTCAAGTCAAGCCAAGCCACCCGGCCCCCAATGAAAAAAAAAAAAGGGTGCCTCAAAAAAAAGAAAAATGCCATGCCGCCTCCCCAAAAATCTGATAGAAGGCCTTGTCAAGTCATTTCAAGCCATGTCATGTCAAACAATGTCATGTCATTTCAAGTCCAAGCCATGTCAATTCAAGTCCAGGCCGAGCCAATTCAAGCCGAGCCAAATCAAACCAACCCAATTCAAGCCGTCATTTCAAGCCAAGCCGAGCTAGGCCAGGCCAATTCAAGCCGCCATTTCAAGTCAAGCCAAGCCAATTCAGGTCCAGCCAAGGCAATTAAAATCCAGCCAAGCCAATTCAAGCCGTCATTTCAAGTCAAGTCATTTCAAGCCGTCATTTCAAGTCAAGCCAAGTCAATTCATGTCATATCAAGCCAAGCCACCCGGCCACCAATTAAAAAAAAAAAAAAAAAAAAGTCAGGACGCCTCAAAAAAAAGTAAAATGTCAGGCCGCCTCCAAAGAAATCTAAGAGAAGGCCTTGTGAAGTCATTTCTTGCCAAGAAAAAAAAGCCAAGCCCCTGCAAAAAATGTCAACCCCCCCAAAGAAAAAAATGCCAGGCCATGTCAAGTCATTTCAAGCCATGTCAAGTCATTTCAAGCCATGTCAAGTCAAGTCCAAGCCATTTCAAGTCCAAGCCATTTCAAGTCCAAGCCATTTCAAGTCCAAGCCATTTCAAGTCCAAGCCATTTCAAGTCCAAGCCAAGCCAATTCAAGCCGTCATTTCAAGCCAAGTCAAGTCAATTCATGTCAAGTCAAGCCAAGCCACCCGGCCCCCAATTAAAAAAAAAAAAAAGTCAGGGTGCCTCAAAAAAAAAAAGAAAAATGTCATGCCGCCTCCCAAAAAATCTGATAGAAGGCCTTGTCAGGTAATTTCAAGCCATGTCATGTCAAACAACGTCATGTCATTTCAAGTCCAGGCCGAGCCAATTCAAGCCGAGCCAAATCAAATCAAACCAACCCAATTCAAGCCATCATTTCAAGCTAGGCCGAGCTAGGCCAGGCCAATTCAAGCCGCCATTTCAAGTCAAGCCAAGCCAATTCAGGTCCAGCCAAGGCAATTAAAATCCAGCCAAGCCAATTCAAGCCGTCATTTCAAGCCAAGTCATTTCAAGCCATCATTTCAAGTCAAGCCAAGACAATTCAAGTCAAGCCAAGCCACCCGGCCACCAATTAAAAAAAAAAAAAAAAAAAAGTCAGGACGCCTCAAAAAAAAGTAAAATGTCAGGCCGCCTCCAAAGAAATCTAAGAGAAGGCCTTGTGAAGTCATTTCTTGCCAAGAAAAAAAAGCTAAGCCCCTGCAAAAAATGTCAGCCCCCCCAAAGAAAAAAATGCCATGTCAAGTCATTTCAAGCCATGTCAAGTCATTTCAAGCCATGTCAAGTCATTTCAAGCCATGTCAAGTCATTTCAAGCCATGTCAAGTCCAAGCCATGTCAAGTCCAAGCCATGTCAAGTCCAAGCCATGTCAAGTCCAAGCCATGTCAAGTCCAAGCCATGTCAAGTCCAAGCCATGTCAAGTCCAAGCCATGTCAAGTCCAAGCCATGTCAAGTCCAAGCCATGTCAAGTCCAAGCCATGTCAAGTCCAAGCCATTTCAAGTCCAAGCCATTTCAAGTCCAAGCCATTTCAAGTCCAAGCCGTCATTTCAAGCCGTCATTTCAAGTCAAGTCAAGCCAAGTCAAGTCAATTCATGTCAAGTCAAGCCAAGCCACCCGGCCCCCAATTAAAAAAAAAAAAAAAAAAAGTCAGGGTGCCTCAAAAATAAAAAAAGAAAAATGTCATGCCGCCTCCCAAAAAATCTGATAGAAGGCCTTGTCATTTCAAGCCATGTCATGTCAAATGTCATGTCATTTCAAGCCCAGGCAGAGTCAATTCAAGCCGAGCCAAATCAAATCAAATCAACCCAATTCAAGCCCTCATTTCAAGCCAAGCCGAGCTAGGCCAGGCCAATTCAAGCCGCCATTTCAAGTCAAGCCAAGCCAATTCAAGTCCAGCCAAGGCAATTTAAATCCAGCCAAGCCAATTCAAGCCATCATTTCAAGTCAATTCATGTCAAGCCAAGCCACCCGGCCCCAATTTAAAAAAAAAAAAAAAAGAAAAATATCAGGCCGCCTCCAAAAAATCTGATAGAAGGCCTTGTCAAGTCATTTCAAGCCATGTCATGTCAAACCATGTCATGTCATTTCAAGTCCAAGTCAAATAATTTCAAGTCCAGGCCGAGCCAAATCAAATCAAACCAACCCAATTCAAGCCGTCATTTCAAGCCAAGCCGAGCTAGGCCAAGCCAATTCAAGCCGCCATTTCAAATCAAGCCAAGCCAATTCAGGTCCAGCCAAGGCAATTAAAATCCAGGCAAGCCAATTCAAGCCGTCATTTCAAGCCAAGCCAATTCAAGCCGTCATTTCAAGCCAAGTCATTTCAAGCCGTCATTTCAAGTCAAGTCAATTCATGTCAAGCCAAGCCACCCGGCCCCCAATTTAAAACAACAAAAAAGTCAGGGTGCCTCAAAAAAAAGAAAAATGTCATGGCGCCTCCCAAAAAATCTGATAGAAGGCCTTGTCAAGTCATTTCAAGCCATGTCATGTCAAACAATATCATGTCATTTCAAGTCCAAGTCAAGTCATTTCAAGTCCAGGCCGAGCCAATTCAAGCCGAGCCAAATCAAATCAAACCAACCCAATTCAAGCTGTCATTTCAAGCCAAGCCGAGCTAGGCCAGGCCAATTCAAGCCGCCATTTCAAGTCAAGCCAAGCCAATTCAAGTCCAGCCAAGGCAATTAAAATCCAGCCAAGCCAATTCAAGCCGTCATTTCAAGCCGTCATTTCAAGTCAAGCCAAGTCAATTCATGTCAAGTCAAGCCAAGCCACCCGGCCCCCAATGAAAAAAAAAAAAAAGTCAGGGTGCCTCAAAAAAAAAGAAAAATGCCATGCCGCCTCCCAAAAAATCTGATAGAAGGCCTTGTCAAGTCATTTCAAGCCATGTCATGTCAAACAATGTCATGTCCTTTCAAGTCCAAGTCAAGTCATTTCAAGTCCAGGCCGAGCCAATTCAGGCTGAGCCAAATCAAATCAAACAACCCAATTCGAGCCGTCATTTCAAGCCAAGCCAAGTCAATTCATGCCAAGTCAAGCCAAGCCACCCGGCCACCAATTAAAAAAAAAAAGTAAAATGTCAGGCCGCCTCCAAAGAAATCAAAGAGAAGGCCTAGTGAAGTCATTTCTTGCCAAGAAAAAAAGCCAAGCCCCTGCAAAAAATGTCAGCCCCCCCAAAGAAAAAAATGCCAGGCCATGTCAAGTCATTTCAAGCCATGTCAAGTCAAGTCCAAGCCATTTCAAGTCCAAGCCATTTCAAGTCCAAGCCAAGCCAATTCAAGCCGTCATTTCAAGCCAAGCCGAGCTAGGCCAGGCCAATTCAAGCCGCCATTTCAAGTCAAGCCAAACCAATTCAAGTCCAGCCAAGGCAATTTAAATCCAGCCAAGCCAATTCAAGCCGTCATTTCAAGTCAATTCATGTCAAGCCAAGCCACCCGGCCCCCAATTAAAAAAAAAAAAAAAAAAAAAAAAGTCAGGACGCCTCAAAAAAAAAGAAAAATATCAGGCAGCCTCCAAAAAAATCTGATAGAAGGCCTTGTCAAGTCATTTCAAGCCATTTCAAGTCCAAGCCATTTCAAGTCCAAGCCATTTCAGGTCCAAGCCATTTCAGGTCCAAGCCATTTCAGGTCCAAGCCATTTCAGGTCCAAGCCATTTCAGGTCCAAGCCATTTCAAGTCCAAGCCATTTCAAGTCCAAGCCATTTCAAGTCCAAGCCATTTCAAGTCCAAGCCATGTCAATTCAAGCCAAGCCACCCGGCCCCCAATGAAAAAAAAAAAAAGTCAGGGTGCCTCAAAAAAAAGAAAAATGCCATGCCGCTTCCCCAAAAATCTGATAGAAGATCTTGTCAAGTCATTTCAAGCCATGTCATGTCAAACAATGTCATGTAATTTCAAGTCCAGGCCGAGCCCATTCAAGCCGAGCCAAATCAAATCAAACCAACCCAATTCAAGCCATCATTTCAAGCTAGGCCGAGCTAGGCCAGGCCAATTCAAGCCGCCATTTCAAGTCCAGCCAAGGCAATTTAAATCCAGCCAAGCCAATTCAAGCCGTCATTTCAAGCCAAGCCAAGTCAATTCATGCCAAGTCAAGCCAAGCCACCCGGCCACCAATTAAAAAAAAAAAAGTAAAATGTCAGGCCGCCTCCAAAGAAATCAAAGAGAAGGCCTTGTGAAGTCATTTCTTGCCAAGAAAAAAAAGCAAAGCCCCTGCAAAAAATGTCAGCCCCCCCAAAGAAAAAAAATGCCAGGCCATGTCAAGTCATTTCAAGCCATGTCAAGTCCAAGCCATTTCAAGTCCAAGCCATTTCAAGTCCAAGCCATTTCAATTCAAGCCAAGCCAATTCAAGCCGTCATTTCAAGCCCAGTCATTTCAAGCAGTCATTTCAAGTCAAGCCAAGTCAATTCATGTCAAGTCAAGCCACCCGGCCACCAATTTTTAAAAAAAGTAAAATGTCAGGCCGCCTCCAAAGAAATCAAAGAGAAGGCCTTGTGAAGTCATTTCTTGCCAAAAAAAAAAAAGCCAAGCCCCTGCAAAAAATGTCAGCCCCCCCAAAGAAAAAAATGCCAGGCCATGTCAAGTCATTTCAAGCCATGTCAAGTCAAGTCCAAGCCATGTCAAGTCCAAGCCATGTCAAGTCCAAGCCATGTCAAGTCCAAGCCCAGTCAAGTCCAAGCCCAGTCAAGTCCAAGCCCAGTCAAGTCCAAGCCCAAGCCCAGTCAAGTCCAAGCCCAGTCAAGTCAATTCAATTCATGTCAAGTCAAGCCAAGCCACCCGGCCCCCAATTTAAAAAAAAAAAAAAAAGTCAGGGTGCCTCAAAAAAAAAAGAAAAATGTCATGCCGCCTCCCAAAAAATCTGATAGAAGGCCTTGTCAGGTCATTTCAAGCCATGTCATGTCAAACAACGTCATGTCATTTCAAGTCCAGGCCGAGCCAATTCAAGCCGAGCCAAATCAAATCAAACCAACCCAATTCAAGCCATCATTTCAAGCTAGGCCGAGCTAGGCCAGGCCAATTCAAGCCGCCATTTCAAGTCAAGCCAAGCCAATTCAGGTCCAGCCAAGGCAATTAAAATCCAGCCAAGCCAATTCAAGCCGTCATTTCAAGCCAAGTCATTTCAAGCCATCATTTCAAGTCAAGACAATTCATGTCATGTCAAGCCAAGCCACCCGGCCACCAATTAAAAAAAAAAAAAAGTCAGGACGCCTCAAAAAAATGTAAAATGTCAGGCCGCCTCCAAAGAAATCTAAGAGAAGGCCTTGTGAAGTCATTTCTTGCCCAAAAAAAAAAGCCAAGCCCCTGCAAAAAATGTCAGCCCCCCCAAAGAAAAAAATGCCAGGCCATGTCAAGTCATTTCAAGCCATGTCAAGTCAAGTCCAAGCCCAGTCAAGTCCAAGCCCAGTCAAGTCCAAGCCCAGTCAAGTCCAAGCCCAGTCAAGTCAATTCATGTCAAGTCAAGCCAAGCCACCCGGCCCCCAATTAAAAAAAAAAAAAAAAAAAAAAAAAAGTCAGGGTGCCTCAAAAAGAAAAATGTCATGCCGCCTCCCCAAAAATCTGATAGGCCTTGTCAGGTCATTCCAAGCCATGTCAAGTCCAAGCCATTTTAAGTCCAAGCCATGTCAATTCAAGCCAAGCCAATTCAAGCCGTCATTTCAGGCCAAGTCATTTCAAGCCGTCATTTCAAGTCAAGCCAAGCCAAGTCAAGTCAATTCATGTCAAGTCAAGCCAAGCCACCTGGCCCCCAATTAAAAAAAAAAAAAAAAAAAGTCAGGGTGCCTCAAAAAAAAAAAGAAATGTTATGCCGCCTCCCAAAAAATCTGATAGGCCTTGTCAGGTCATTTCAAGCCATGTCAAACAATGTCATGTCATGTCATTTCAAGTCCAGGCCGTGCCAAATCAAATCAAACCAACCCAATTCAAGCCGTCATTTCAAGCCGTCATTTCAAGTCAATTCATGTCAAGCCAAGCCACCCGGCTCCCAATTAAAAAAAAAAAAAAAAGTCAGCCCGCCTAAAAAAAAAATGTCAGGCCGCCTCCCAAAAAATGTAAAAGAAGGCCTTGTCAAGTAATTTCAATTCAAGTCATTTAAAGTCCAGGCCGAGCCAATTCAAGCCGCCATTTCAAGTCAAGTCAAGCCAATTCAAGCCGTCATGTCAAGCATGCCTATTCATGTAGAGCCAAGCCATTTCAAGCAAAGTCAAGTCAAGTCAATTCATGTCAGGTCAAGCCAAGCCACCTGGCCCCAATTTAAAAAAAAGGCAGACTGCCTCCCCCCAAAAAATGCCAGGCCCCCTCCAAAGAAATCTGAGAAGCCTTGTGAAGTCATTTCATGCCAAGAAAAAAAAGCCAAGCCCCTGCAAAATGTCAGCCCGCCAAAGAAAAAAAAAATGCCAGGCCATGTCAAGTCATTTCAAGCCATGTCATCCATCCATCCATCTTCTACCGCTTATCCGGGGCCGGGTCACGGGGGGCAGCAGCTTTAGCAGGGAAACCCAGACTTCCCTCTCCCCGGCCACTTCTTCCAGCTCTCCCCGGGGGATCCCGAGGCGTTCCCAGGCCAGCTGCGTGACATAGTCTCTCCAGCGTGTCCTGGGTTGTCCTCGGGGTCTCCGCCCGGTGGGACATGCCCGAAACACCTCACTAGGGAGGCGCTCAGGAGGCATCCGGATCAGATGCCCAAGCCACCTCATCTGGCTCCTCTCGATGTGGAGGAGAAGCGGCTCTACTCTGAGCCCCTCCCGGATGACCGAGCTTCTCACCTTATCTCTAAGGGAGATCCAGGACACCCTGCGGAGAAAACTCATTTCGGCCGCTTGTATCCGGGATCTCGTTCTTTCGGTCATGACCCATAGCTCGTGACCATAGATGAGGGTCGGGACGTAGATCGACCGGTAAATTTAGAGCTTCGCCCTTTGGCTCAGCTCCTTCTTCACCACGACAGACCGATACAATGTCCGCATCACAGCAGACGCTGCACCGATCCGCCTGTTGATCTCTCGCTCCCTTCTGCCCTCACTCGTGAACAAGACCCCAAGATACTTAAACTCCTCCACTTGGGGCAAGATCTCCTCCCCGACCCGGAGAGGGCACTCCACCCTTTTCCGACTGAGGACCATGGTTTCAGATTTGGAGGTGCTGATCCTCATCCCAACCGCTTCACACTCGGCTGCGAAACGCTCCAGTGAGAGCTGGAGAGCCCTGCTTGAAGGAGCCAACAGTACCACATCATCTGCAAAAAGCAGAGATGCAATACTGAGGCCACCAAAACGGACCCCCTCAACGCTTCGGCTGCGCCTAGAAATTCTGTCCATAAAAGTTATGAACAGAATCGGCGACAAAGGGCAGCCTTGGCGTAGTCCCACCCTCACCGGAAACGATTCCGACTTACTGCCGGCAATGCGAACCAAACTCTGGCATCGGTGGTATAGTGACCAAACAGCCCGTATCAGGGGGCTCGGTACCCCATACCCACGAAGCACCCCCCACAGAACTCCCGGAGGGACACGGTCGAACGCCTTCTCCAAGTCCACAAAACACATGTAGACTGGTTGGGCGAATTCCCACATACCCTCGAGGACCCTGCTAAGGGTGTAGAGCTGGTCTGCTGTTCCACGGCCGGGATGAAAACCACACTGCTCCTCCTCAATCTGAGGCTCGACTTCCTGACGGACCCTCCTCTCCAGCACCCCTGAATAGACCTTCCCAGGGAGGCTGAGGAGTGTGATCCCTCTGTAGTTGGAACACACCCTCCGGTCCCCCTTTTTAAAAAGAGGGACCACCACCCCGGTCTGCCAATCCAGAGGCACTGTCCCCGATGACCACGCAATGTTGCAGAGGCGTGTCAGCCAGGACAGCCCCACAACATCCAGAGCCTTGAGGAACTCCGGGCGGATCTCATCCACCCCTGGGGCCCTGCCACCGAGGAGCTTTTTAACCACATCGGTGACTTCAACCACAGAGATAAGGGAGCCCACATCAGAGTCCCCGGACTCTGCTTCCTCCAAGGAAGGCGTGTTGGTGGAGTTGAGGAGGTATTCGAAGTACTCCGCCCACCGGCTCACAACGTCCCGAGTCGAGGTTAACAGCGCCCCACTTCCACTGTACACAGTGTTAGTGGTGCACTGCTTCCCCCTCCTGAGACGTCGGATGGTGGACCAGAATTTCCTCGAAGCCGCTCGGAAATCGGCTTCCATGGCCTCACCGAACTCTTCCCACGACAGAGTTTTTGCCTCGGCGACCACCAAAGCTGCATTCCGCTTGGCCAGTCGATACCCGTCAGCTGCCTCTGGGGTCCCACAGGCCATAAAGGCCCGATAGGACTCCTTCTTCAGCTTGACGGCATCCCTTACTGCTGGTGTCCACCAGCGAGTACGGGGGTTGCCGCCACGACAGGCACCAACTACCTTACGGCCACAACTCAAATTGGCCGCCTCAACAATAGAGGCGCGGAACACGGTCCACTCGGACTCAATGTCCCCCGCCTCCCTCGGAACATGGGAAAAGCTCTGTCGGAGGTGGGAGTTGAAACTCCTTCTGACAGGGGATTCCGCCAGACGCTCCCAACAAACCCTCACAATACGTTTGGGTCTGCCAGGATGGACCGGCATCTTACCCCACCATCGGAGCCTACTCACCACCAGGTGGTGATCAGTTGACAGCTCCGCCCCTCTCTTCACCCGAGTGTCCAAAACATGCGGCCGCAAATCCGATGATACACCCACAAAGTCAATCATCGAACTGCGGCCAAGGGTGTCCTGGTGCCAAGTGCACATATGGACACCTCTCGTCTACCGGTGTGAACCCCAATGTACAGGCACTGAGCCGGGGGGCAATGAGTATGCCCACACCTGCTCTGCGCCTCTCACCGTGGGCAACTCCAGAGTGGAAGAGAGTCCAACCCCTCTCGAGAGAACTGGTACCAGAACCCCGGCTGTGTGTGGAGGTAAGTCCGACGATATCCAGTCGGAACTTCTCCACCTCACACACCAGCTCGGGCTCCTTCCCTGCCAGAGAGGTGATGTTCCATGTCCCTAGAGCTAGCTTCTGGAGCCGAGGATCGGACCGCCAGGGTCCCCGCCTTTGGCTGCCGCCCAGCTCACAATGCACCCGACCCCTTTGGCCCCTCCCATGGGTGGTGAGCCCATGAGAAGGGGGACCCACGTTGTCTCTTCAGGCTAAGCCCGGCCGGGCCCCATGGGTGTAGGCCCGGCCACCAGGCGCTCGCCAACGAGCCCCACCTCCAGGCCTGGCTCCAGAGGGAGGCCCCGGTGACCCGCGTCCGGGCAAGGGAAACTTAAGTCCATTTGTTTTGTTCATCATAAAGGGTCTTTTGAGCCGTGCTTTGTCTGGTCCCTCACCTCAGAATCAGAATCATCTTTATTGGCCAAGTATGTAGAACACACAAGGAATTTGTCTCCGGTATACACGCTGCATTAGTATCATCAACAAGAACATGACAAATAGGTATGGAAGGACATTTCATAATGTAAGTGAACCATAGTTTCAAGCAGAGCTAAAGTGATCAGTGGTAGAATACAATACTATGACAGTTTGTACAGTTGGTGCAGAAAATCATTGAACGATTTTAGAGAGATACAATATTTGTTGTACAAGAAGAGTGACTACTTCAGTGACTGTTTAGGGAGTTAATGGCTAGAGGGAAGAAGCTGTTTAAGTGTCTGCTGGATTTGGTGCGTATGGATCTGTAGCGCCTGCCTGAGGGGAGTAGCTGGAAAAGGTGGTGGGCAGGGTGCGGGGGATCCAGGAGGATTTTCCGTGCCCTTGTCTTGATTCTTGCAGTGTGCAAGTCCTCAAGAGTGGGTAGAGCGGTGCCAATGATTTTTTCCGCCGTCCTAATTGTCCGTTGAAGTCGGATTTTGTCCTTCTTTGTGGCGGCCCCAAACCAAACCGTGATGGAAGAACACAGGATTGATTCGATGACTGCCGTGTAGAACTGACGTAGCACCTCCTGTGGCAGGCCATGCTTCCTCAGCAGCCTCAGGAAGTATATCCTCTGCTGGGCCCTTTTCAGGATGGAGATGGTGTTGACTTCCCACTTCATGTCCTGGGAGACTGTGATTCCCAGGAACTTGAATGTCTCGACGGTTGACACAGGGCAGTTGGATAGTGTGAGGGGCAACTCTGGAGAAGGATGTTTCCTGAAGTCCACGATCATCTCTACCGTCTTGAGCGTGTTCAGCCCGAGGTTGTGTCGGCTGCACCAAAGCTCCAGCTGCTCCACTTGTTGTCGGTACGCAGACTCGTCGCCGTCTTTGATGAGACCGATGACCGTGGTGTCATCTGCGAACTTTGCACCTCAACAAGCCCAGCTGTCAAACTCAATCGTTTGTGTAGAGGGAGAAGAGTAGTGGAGAGAGGACACATCCCTGTGGGGCTCCAGTGCTAGTGGTGCGTGTTGATGATGTTGTCGCTCCCAGTGTCCGTCCCGTCAGGAAGCTGAGGATCCACTGGCAGATCGTAGGGGACACGTCGAGGTGGAGAAGTTTGGGGGTGAGGAGTTCTGGTATGATGGTGTTGAACGCAGAGCTGAAATCCACAAACAGGATCCTTGCGTAGGTCCCTGTGCTGTCGAGGTGCTCGAGGATGTAGTGCAGACCTATGTTGACTGCGTCCTCCACAGACCTGTTTGCCCGGTAGGCAAACTGGAGAGGGTCCAGCAGGAGTCCGGTGACGTTCTTTAGGTGGTTCAGCACAAGGCGTTCAAAGGATTTCATGACCACAGACGTCAGAGCGACAGGCCTATAGTCATTCAGTTCCGATGTTGCCGATTTCTTGGGAACTGGGATGATGGTAGACTGTTTGAAGCAGGATGGGACCTCACACAGCTCCAGGGATCTGTTGAAGATTTGTGTGAAGACCGGAGCCAGCTGGTCAGCGCAGACTTTCAGGCAGGAGGGGGAAACTTTGTCGGGCCCCGCAGCTTTCTTGATCTTCTGCTGCTTGAAGAGCCGTCTCACGTCCTGTTCGTGGATCTGTAGTGGAGAAAAAGAGGGTGGGGGGGTAGATAGAGTAGTATCTGGTAGAGGTGGGTGAGTGTGGGAAATGGGGGTGTCCTTTTCAAATCGGCAGAAAAACGTGTTTAGTTCATCAGCAAGACCCTTATTGTTCACTGTTTGGGGGGATGGCGTTCTATAGTTTGTGGTTGCTTTCAGGCCATTCCACACAGATGCAGAGTCGTTCGCAGAGAACTGGTTTTTCAGCCTCTCTGCATAGCTTCTCTTTGCGACGTTAATTTCCTTTGTCAATTGGTTTCGGGCGTGTTTGTACAGTGACCGATCTCCAATTCTAAATGCGGCCTCTTTCTCTTTCCTGAGTTGCCTGAGTTTGGGAGTAAACCATGGCTTGTTATTGTTGAAGGAGCGGAAGGACTTCGTTGGTACACACATGTCCTCGCAGAAACTGATGTATGATGTTACAGTGTCTGTGTATTCATCCAGTGTGCCCGTTGAAGTTTCAAAGACGCCCCAATCAGTGCAGTCTAAGCATTCTTGTAGAGCTAGCTTTGCTTCATCTGTCCATTTTTCACAGTCTTAACCGGTTTAGTGCATTTGAGTTTCTGTCTGTATGTAGGTATTAAGTGGATTAAATTGTGGTCAGAAAGACCCAATGCTGCGCGGGCGATCGATCAGTATGCATTTTTGATTGTTGTATAGCAGTGGTCTAGGATGTTGCCTTCTCTGGTGAAACAGTCGATGTGCTGCTTATATCTGGGAAGTTCGCGGTTAAGATGTGCTCTATTAAAATCGCCCAAAATGATCAGGGGTGACTCTGGGTATTTTAGTTCGAGTTTGTTTACTTGTTCAGCTAGCGTTTGTATCGCCGCGTTAGCATTAGCTTGTGGCGCAATGTAAACACCGACGAGTAGAAAAGAGGCGAACTCACGTGGCGAGTAGAATGGCTTGCAGTTTAAAGACAGCAACTCCAGGTCCGGGCTGCAGTGTGCGTCGAGCTTCGTGACATCAGTGCACCATTCTTCGTTGATATAGAAGCAAATCCCACCACCTTTCGATTTCCCTGATAGCTCCGTGTCGCGGTCGGCTCGGAGAAGGCGGAAGCCGGGTAGATGTAGCGCGGAATCCGGGTGGCGGTCACTGAGCCAGGTTTCAGTGAAGCAGAGCGCAGCAGAGCTTGCAAAGGTCTTGTTGGTCTTCGTGAGGAGGAGAAGCTCATCCATCTTGTTTGGCAGAGATCATAGATTAGCAAGATGGATCGATGGGAGCGGGTTCAAATCCACGTTGCCGGAGCTTAACTAGCACGCCGGCTCGCTTCCCCCTCCTCCGACGTCGTTTCCATGCGCCGTACAGCGCCGCCGCTCCGCTCGCGATTAGCTCCAAAAAACCTTGTGGATTTTCGTGTGCTGGTGAAAAAAGTCAGAGCGTCGACTCCCCAATGCTAAGCAGCTTTTCCCTCGTGTAAGTAAGCCGCGCAGGGTCGTCAAAAACTAACGAAAATGCCAAAAACAGGGACAATACTAGGGAGCGTGTAACCGAGGCTGCCATACCTGTCGGCGCCTGATGACGAGGACCTGTTTGCCATGGGTGACCCTGCCAGGGGCATAAAGCCCCAGACAACTTAGCTCCTATGATCATTGGAACACACAAACCCCTCCACCACGATAAGGTGACGGCTCACGGAGGAGCAAGCCATGTCAAGTCAATTCTAACGTTTCAAGTCCAAGCAAATTCATGTCAATTCAAGCCAAGCCAATTCAAGCCGTCATTTCAAGCCAAGTCATTTCAAGCCGTCATTTCAAATCAAGTCAATTCGTGTCAAGTCAAGCCAAGCCCTCAATTTAAAAAAATAAATAAAGTCAGAGCGCCTCAAAAAAAAAGAAAAATGTCAGGCCGTCTCAAAAAAATGTAATAGAAGGCCTTGTCAAGTCATTTCAAGTCCAAGTCAAGTCATCTCAAGTCCAGGCAAGCCAATTCAAGCCGAGCCAAATCAAATCAAACCAACCCACTTCAAGCCGTCATTTCAATCCAGGCCAAGCCAATTCAAGCCGCCATTTCAAGCCATGCCAATTCAAGCCGTCATTTCAAGCCAAGCCAAGCCAATTCAAGCCGCCATTTCAAGCCAAGCCAATTCAAGCCGTCATTTCAAGCCAAGCCAAGCCAAGTCAATTCATGTCAAGTCAAGCCAAGCCACCCGGCCCCCAATTAAAAAAATTAAAAAAGTCAGGCCGTCTCCAAAAAAATCTAATAGAAAGCCATGTCAAGTCATTTCAAGCCATGTCAGGTCATTTCAAGTCCAGGCCGAGCCAAATCAAATCAAACCAACCCAATTCAAGGCGTCATTTCAAGCCGAGCCAGGCCAAGACAATTCAACCCATTATTTCAAGTTGAGTCAAGCCAATTCATGCCGCCATGCCAAGCCTATTCATGTCAATCCAAGCCATTTCAAGCCGTCATTTAAAGTCAAGTCAAGCCAAGCCCCCCGCCCCCCTATTAAAAAAAAAGTCAAGCCGCCTCCCCAAAAAAATGTCAGACCAAGTCATTTCAAGCCATGTCAAGTCATTTCAACTCAGTCATTTCAAGTACAAGCCAAGCCATTTCAAGCCGTGTCACGCCATTTCTAACAGTGTCAAGCCAAGCCCCCCCTCCAATTAAAAAAAAAAAAACATTGTCAGGCCGCCTCAAAAAAAAAAAAAGGAAAAGTCAGGGCCAAGCCAATTCAAGCCGTCATTTCAAGCCAAGCCAAGCCAAGTCAATTCATGTCAAGTCAAGCCAAGCCACCTGGCCCCAAATTTAAAAAACCCAAAACAAATGGACCTTTTTTAGGCCACCTAAAAAAAAAGGGCAGGTAACCTCAAAAAAAGAAGGGGAAAAACAACTGTCAGGCCGCCAAAAAAAGGCGGCCTGATGGGGGGTTTTCCTCAAACAATGAAAAAAATGTCAGGTTAGCCCTTGTCAAGTCTTTTCATGCCAGGCAAAAAAAAGCCAAGGCCCCACAAAAAATGTCACCCCCTAAAGAAAAAAAAATGCCAAGCCATGTCAAGTCATTTCAAGCCATAGAATATCATTTCAAGTGAAGCCCCCCGCCACCCCAAAAATGTCAAGCCGCCCAAACAAAAGCCAAGCCCCCTGCCCCCCAAAACAGTCTGGCTGCCTAAAAAAAAAAAAAAACTAACTCTGGATGAAATAGGTAAACATACTAGGCAGCCTAATATTGTTTACTGTTGTAATCTTCATACTTTAAAATATTGACATGTACTTGTGAAAATTACTGTATAAGGTTTTATAATTTTACAAAGATTCAAATAGTCTTGTGTTGGTGGTGTAGAAGTCAGTTTTCACTTGACTCGTAGACTTTCGGTTCACGCAGAGACCCTTCTGCTGGAGGTGATGACGATGTAGCTGAGGTTTTTACAGTTGGTGCAGGAAATCATTGAACCATTTTAGAGTGACCAGTAGCAATATTTGTTGTACAAGAAGAGTGACTACGTCAGTGACTGTTTAGGGAGTTAATGGCTAGAGGGAAGAAGCTGTTTAAGTGTCTGCTGGATTTGGTGCGTATGGATCTGTAGCGCCTGCCTGAGGGGAGTAGCTGGAAAAGGTAGTGGGCAGGGTGCGGGGGATCCAGGAGGATTTTCCGTGCCCTTGTCCTGATTCTCTTGTCCTCAAGAGTGGGTAGGGCGGTGCCAATGATTTTTTCCGCCGTCCTAATTGTCCGTCCTAAAAGTCGGATTTTGTCCTTCTTTGTGGCGGCCCCAAACCAAACCGTGATGGAAGAACACAGGATTGATTCGATGACTGCCGTGTAGAACTGACGTAGCACCTCCTGTGGCAGGCCATGCGTCCTCAGCAGCCTCAGGAAGTACATCCTCTGCTGGGCCCTTTTCAGGATGGAGATGGTGTTGACTTCCCACTTCATGTCCTGGGAGACTGTGATTCCCAGGAACATGAAGGTCTCGACGTTTAACACAGGGCAGTTGGATAGTGTGAGGGGCAACTGTGGAGAAGGATTTTTCCTGAAGTCCACAATCATCTCTACAGTCTTGAGCGTGTTCAGCCCGGGGTTGTGTCGGCTGCACCAAAGCTCCAGCTGCTCCACTTGTTGTCGGTATACAGACTCGTCGTCTTTGATAAGACCGATGACCGTGGTGTCGTCTGCGAACTTTGCACCTCAACAAGTCCAGCTGTCAAACTCAATCGTTTGTGTAGAGGGAGAAGAGTAGTGGAGAGAGGACACATCCCTGTGGGGCTCCAGTGCTAGTGGTGCGTGTTGATGATGTTGTCGCTCCCAGTGTCCGTCCCGTCAGGAAGCTGAGGATCCACTGGCAGATCGTAGGGGACACACCGAGGTGGAGAAGTTTGGGGGTGAGGAGTTCCGGTATGATGGTGTTGAACGCAGAGCTGAAATCCACAAACAGGATCCTTGCGTAGGTCCCTGTGCTGTCGAGGTGCTCGAGGATGTAGTGCAGACCTATGTTGACTGTGTCCTCCACAGACCTGTTTGCCCGGTAGGCAAACTGAAGAGGGTCCAGCAGGGGTCCGGTGACGTTCTTTAGGTGGTTCAGCACAAAATTAATTTTTATACAGAAAATAATTACAGTACATCTGAAACAAATGCTTTTTCTCTCAAATATATTGTTATAATCATGTTAATATCTGAACATTTAAATGAGGCAAAATATGATTTGAATATGTAAACTAAAGTATAAATTACATCATAACTTCTCCTCAGCTGCCGGTAGACCTGGCCGATCTTCGACCCACTTTTCTCCAGATTGTCCCTACATTTCTCCATTTTCTGTTATCTCTTCTATTTTTTTCTCTTTTCTTTCTTACCGCTATTTTTTATTTTTATTCATGACAGGGGTTGACATTGAAGCGAATGCTGGACCCAACTCCCCAGGCCAATGATATCTGGTGCCATCTAGCGTCGTGAATGGGTATAATGTCTAGACCTCGAATATAAGACAACCCCCACTTTGTTTTTCAGTCTTATTTCAATGCAAAGGTCTTATATTCGGGCCAATACGGTAAACTGCTTCCAAAGGATTTTATTGCTAAATTATTTGTTTTTACTAACAAAATCTGAAAATTCATGAATGATTCCAAACACTTTTTCGTTTGTTATCCTGTTTTTTGTAACCAGCATAATTTGAACCAGAGGTGATTGCTCTCACACATCTAGGTACAACAAAAACTACAGGGGAAGCTGAGCTTCGCCTAAAATGTCATGCGCTACATTTGATCACTTATTTTTTATATGACATGTACACACAATTATATGTACACAACGCGCTCAACTTTTGTTCTGAATCAATATTTAGTCAGCTTCTTAAGACCGGTTACGGCACGACTCTCTTCTCATTCATTCCCGCAGCTTCACTGTGCTTTAAACTGTGTGGACACTGAGCGTCGACCACGCGGATGCTCGGCGTCTGGAGAGTTCAGGGAAGGTTGTCCCAATGCATTGAAACGAGAGGAGTCATTGGATAAATGCTGGTTTTGTCCCGCCCATTGGACGCTCAGTGTCTATGGACAGTGGGCGGTTATGGGCTGGCCCGGACGCTGAGCTATTCTAATAATAATAATTCATTCATTCATTCATTCATCTTCCGAACCGCTTGATCCTCACTAGGGTCGCGGGGGGTGCTGGAGCCTATCCCAGCTGTCTCCGGGCAGTAGGCGGGGGACACCCTCAATCGGTTGCCAGCCAATCGCAGGGCACACAGAGACGCACAACCATCCACGCCCACACTCATACCTAGGGACAATTTAGAGTGCTCAATTAGCCTGCCATGCATGTCTTTGGAATGTGGGAGGAAACCGGAGCACCCGGAGAAAACCCACGCAGGCCCGGGGAGAACATGCAAACTCCACACAGGGAGGCCGGAGCTGGAATCGAACCCGGTACCTCTGCACTGTGAAGTCGACGTGCTAACCACTGGACTACCGGGCCGCCCATAATAATAATAATAATACATTTTATTTGTGGGCGCCTTTCTAAAAACTCAAGGACACCTTACAACAAGCAGTTAAAAATACAGATACAACGTTAAAAACAACATCAAATATAATAAGATAAAATAAAACAAAATAGAGACAACGGATTTGTGGTCAGAGTGAATAAGCTTGTCTAAACAGATGAGTTTTGAGGCTGGATTTGAAATGTGTTAGTGAGTCTATGTTGCGAAGGTCAGCGGGGAGTGTGTTCCAGAGCTGGGGAGCAGAGCGACTGAAGGCTCTGTCTCCCATGGTGACGAGGCGAGCAGAGGGGACAGAATCAGAATCAGAATCATCTTTATTGGCCAAGTATGTAGAACACACAAGGAATTTGTCTCCGGTATACACGCTGCATTAGTATCATCATAAACAAGAACATGACAAATTGGTATGGAAGGACATTTCATAATGTAAGTGAACCATAGTTTCAAGCAGAGCTAAAGTGATCAGTGGTAGAATACAATATTATTACAGTTTGTACAGTTGGTGCAGAAAATCATTGAACCATTTTAGAGAGATACAATATTTGTTGCACAAGAAGAGTGACTACGTCAGTGACTGTTTAGGGAGTTAATGGCTAGAGGGAAGAAGCTGTTCAAGTGTCTGCTGGATTTGGTGCGCATGGATCTGTAGCGCCTGCCTGAGGGGAGTAACTGGAAAAGGTGGTGGGCAGGATGCGGGGGATCCAGGAGGATTTTCCGTGCCCTTGTCTTGATTCTTGCAGTGTGCAAGTCCTCAAGAGTGGGTAGGGCGGTGCCAATGATTTTTTCCGCCGTCCTAATTGTCCGTTGAAGTCGGATTTTGTCCTTCTTTGTGGCGGCCCCAAACCAAACCGTGATGGAAGAAGACAGGATTGATTCGATGACTGCCGTGTAGAACTGACGTAGCACCTCCTGTGGCAGGCCATGCTTCCTCAGCAGCCTCAGGAAGTACATCCTCTGCTGGGCCCTTTTCAGGATGGAGATGGTGTTGACTTCCCACTTCATGTCCTGGGAGACTGTGATTCCCAGGAACTTGAAGGTCTCGACGGTTGACACAGGGCAGTTGGATAGTGTGAGGGGCAACTCTGGAGAAGGATGTTTCCTGAAGTCCACGATCATCTCTACCGTCTTGAGCGTGTTCAGCCCGAGGTTGTGTCGGCTGCACCAAAGCTCCAGCTGCTCCACTTGTTGTCGGTACGCAGACTCGTCGCCGTCTTTGATGAGACCGATGACCGTGGTGTCGTCTGCGAACTTTATGAGTTTGACAGCTGGACTTGTTGAGGTGCAGTCGTTTGTGTAGAGGGAGAAGAGCAGTGGAGAGAGGACACATCCCTGTGGGGCTCCAGTGCTAGTGGTGCGTGTTGATGATGTTGTCGCTCCCAGTCTCACCTGTTGTGTCCGTCCCGTCAGGAAGCTGAGGATCCACTGGCAGATCGTAGGGGACACACCGAGGTGGAGGAGTTTGGTGGTGAGGAGTTCCGGTATGATGGTGTTGAACGCAGAGCTGAAATCCACAAACAGGATCCTTGCGTAGGTCCCTGTGCTGTCGAGGTGCTCGAGGATGTAGTGCAGACCTATGTTGACTGCGTCCTCCACAGACCTGTTTGCCCGGTAGGCAAACTGAAGAGGGTCCAGCAGGGGTCCGGTGACGTTCTTTAGGTGGTTCAGCACAAGGCGTTCAAAGGACTTCATGACCACAGACGTCAGTTCCGATGTTGCCGATTTCTTGGGAACTGGGATGATGGTAGACTGTTTGAAGCAGGATGGGACCTCACACAGCTCCAGGGATCTGTTGAAGATTTGTGTGAAGACCGGAGCCAGCTGGTCAGCGCAGACTTTCAGGCAGGAGGGGGACACTTTGTCGGGCCCCGCAGCTTTCTTGATCTTCTGCTGCTTGAAGAGCCGTCTCACGTCCTGTTCGTGGATCTGTAGTGGAGAAAAAGAGGGTGGGGGGGTAGATAGAGTAGTATCTGGTAGAGGTGGGTGAGTGTGGGAAATGGGGGTGTCCTTTTCAAATCTGCAGAAAAACGTGTTTAGTTCATCAGCAAGACCCTTATTGTTCACTGTTTGGGGGGATGGCGTTCTATAGTTTGTGATTGCTTTCAGGCCATTCCACACAGATGCAGAGTCGTTAGCAGAGAACTGGTTTTTCAGCCTCTCTGCATAGCTTCTCTTTGCGATGTTAATTTCCTTTGTCAATTGGTTTCGGGCGTGTTTGTACAGTGCCCGATCTCCACTTCGAAATGCGGCCTCTTTCTCTTTCCTGAGTTGCCTGAGTTTGGGAGTAAACCATGGCTTGTTATTGTTGAAGGAACGGAAGGACTTCGTTGGTACACACATGTCCTCACAGAAACTGATGTATGATGTTACAGTGTCTGTGTATTCATCCAGTGTGCCCGTTGAAGTTTCAAAGACGCCCCAATCAGTGCAGTCTAAGCATTCTTGTAGAGCTAGCTTTGCTTCATCTGTCCATTTTTTCACAGTCTTAACAACCGGTTTAGCGCATTTGAGTTTCTGTCTGTAGGTAGGTATTAAGTGGATTAAATTGTGGTCAGAAAGACCCAATGCTGCGCGGGCGATCGATCGGTATGCATTTTTGATTGTTGTATAGCAGTGGTCTAGGATGTTGCCTTCTCTGGTGAAACAGTCGATGTGCTGCTTATATCTGGGAAGTTCGCGGTTAAGATGTGCTCTATTAAAATCGCCCAAAATGATCAGGGGTGACTCTGGGTATTTTAGTTCGAGTTTGTTTACTTGGTCAGCTAGCGTTTGTATCGCCGCGTTAGCATTAGCTTGTGGCGCAATGTAAACACCGACGAGTAAAAAAGAGGCGAACTCACGTGGCGAGTAGAATGGCTTGCAGTTTAAAGACAGCGACTCCAGGTCCGGGCTGCAGTGTGCGTCGAGCTTCGTGACATCAGTGCACCATTCTTCGTTGATATAGAAGCAAATCCCACCACCTTTCGATTTCCCTGATAGCTCCGTGTCGCGGTCGGCTCGGAGAAGGCGGAAGCCGGGTAGATGTAGCGCGGAATCCGGGTGGCGGTCACTGAGCCAGGTTTCAGTGAAGCAGAGCGCAGCAGAGCTTGCAAAGGTCTTGTTGGTCTTCGTGAGGAGGAGAAGCTCATCCATCTTGTTTGGCAGAGATCGTAGATTAGCAAGATGGATCGATGGGAGCGGGGTTCGAATCCACGTTGCCGAGCTTGACGAGCACGCCGCTCGCTTCCCTCCTCCGACGTCGTTTCCATGCGCCGTACAGCGCCGCCGCTCCGCTCGCGACTAGCTCCAAAAAACCTTGTGGATTTTCGTGTGCTGGTGAAAAAAGTCAGAGCGTCGACTCCCCAATGCTAAGCAGCTTTTCCCTCGTGTAAGTAAGCCGCGTAGGGTCGCCAAAAACTAACGAAAATGCCAAAAACAGGGACAATACTAGGGAGCGTGTAACCGAGGCAGCCATACCTGTCGGCGCCTGATGATTTAGTGAGGAGGAGAGAGGAGGAAGAGCGAAGAGAGCGGACTGGTGTAGGAATATGGATGAGGTCAGACAGGTAAGGAGGGGCAAGGTTATGGATGGCTTTAAATGTAAGGAGCAAAGTTTTATATTGAATGCGGTGTATAATGGGGAGCCAATGGAGATGTTGGAGGACAGGTGTAATGTGGTTTATGGATGGTGTGAGTGTGATAATGCGAGCGGCTGAATTTTTGAACCAGTTGAAGCTTATGGAGGGTTTTTGAGGGAGACCGAGCAGGAGGGAGTTACAATAATCAAGTCGGGAGGTGACGAGGGTGTGAACAAGTATAGCAGTGGAGTGAGGGGTGAGAGAAGAGCGGAGCCGGTGAATGTTTCTAAGATGAAAATATGCAGAACGAGTGATATTGTTGATATGTGACGTGAAGGAGAGGGTGCTATCAAGGATGACACCCAGACTCTTGACCTGAGGGGAGGGGAAATGGCGGAGTTGTCAAAAGGAATGGAGAAATTGTTTATTTTGTTTAGGTGGATTTGGTGCCAACGAGGAGGAGTTCAGTTTTATTGCTGTTCAGTTTGAGGAAGTTTGAGGTGAACCATGACTTTAATTCATGTAGACAGTTGGTTAGGGAGGATGGTGGAAGTATGGTGTTTGGTTTGGTAGAAATGTAGAGCTGGGTGTCATCCGCGTAGCAGTGAAAGTGAATGTGATGTTTCCTGAAGATATGACCAAGGGGAGAAGATAGATTAGAAATAGCAAGGGGCCAAGGACAGAACCCTGAGGAACACCTGAAGTGAGGGGAAATGAGTGAGATCTAAAACATTTGAGCTGGATAAACTGGGTGCGGTCAGAAAGATAAGAGCGGAACCAGGAGAGGGGTGTTGGTGATGCCAATGGAGGAGAGTCTGTCAAGGAGGATGGAGTGAGAGATGGTATCAAAGGCTGCACTGAGGTCAAGCAGGAGGAGGATGGTGAGTGAACCGAGTCAGCAGAGAGAAGAAGGTCATTGGATATTTTGAGGAGGGCAGTTTCAGTACTATGGAGGGACGGAAGCCAGATTGAAATTGTTCAGTATAGGTTATTGGAGGAGAGATGGGTGTGAAGTTGAGCAGCCACTGTTTTTCTAGGAGTTTGGAAATGAAGGGGAGGTTTGATATGGGACGGAAATTGTTCAGGTCGGAGGGATCAGAGCCAGGTTTCTTAAGAATGGGAGTGACAGCAGCAGTTTTGAGATGGGAGGGTACATTGCCGGTAGAGAGGGAAGTTTGAATAATGTTAGTGATGAGAGAGGAGAGGGCCGGGATAGAGGTTTTGACTAGACTAGTTGGGAGAGGGTCAAGTTGACAAGTGGAGGTTTTGGACTTCTGAATTAAGATGGATATTTGGTGGACAGATGGAGAAGTGAAAGCAGAGAACAACTGGGTAGGAGCTGGGGAGAATGGAGAAGGAGGGTTGGGAACAGATGAGGGGGTGAGTTGCTGGTGGATATGTTGGATTTTGGATGTAATAAATGAGGCCAGAGTATTACAGTAATCGGTGGAATAGAGATGTGATGGAAGAACGTCAGCAGGTTTAGTGAATTTAGAAATGAGTGAGAAGAGTGTTTTGGGATTCCCTTCATTGGAGCTGATTAAACCAGAGTAGTAAGTTGACTTGGCTTCAGAAATTGAGTCCTTGTAATGGAGGAAGTGGGTAGTGTACATTTCCTTATGTATTGCGAGTCCAGTTTTCCTGTATAATCTTTCAAGTTGACGGCCTTTTGATTTTAGTTGTCTGAGGGTAGGGGTAAACCAGGGTGCTGTTTGGTTGAAGGAGACAGTTCGGGTTTTGAGTGGGGCTAGGGTATTGAGAATGTTATGGAGGTTTGCATTGTAGTGTGTCAAGAACTCATCTGTTGTGGAAAGACAATCAGTATTGGGGAGATTGTTGATAAGTGATACTAAATTGTCCGGGTTAATGTCCTTGATTTTACGGAAATGTATAATGCGTTGTGGTTTGGATTTGAAAAAGGACAGATTAATATTGAATGAAAGCAATAGATGATCTGTGTATGGCAGGAGATCGGTTTTACAGTTTGTTGGTGATAATCCTAAACAGCAGGTTACATCCAGAATGTGTCCTTTGCTGTGTGTGGGAAAGTTGACAAACTGTTGAAAACCAAAACTGTCCAGACAGGAGGTAAAGTCTTTGGTGAGTGAGTTATTGATGTTGTCCATGTGGATATTAAAATCTCCTAAGAGAATCACATTAGGTGATAGTGTATAAAGATGAGTGAGAAATGTAGTGATGTCAGTGATAAACTCCTTGTTTGGTTTTGGTGGTCGGTAAATAGTGGCAATCAGTGTGGGAGTTGATCCAGATAGCTGTACAACTGTAGCTTCAAACGATAAAAAGTAGGCACATTTATGGCGCAAATTTAAAATCCTCGCGCAGAATCATCGCGAGGCCACCTCCTCTCCCAGTAATGCGAGGTACAGCATGATAAACAAAGCCCGGTGGGGTAGCTTCATTGAGAGTACCATAGTCATTAGGTTGCTGCCAGGTCTCAGTTAGACACAAAATGTCAAACTCACGGTCTGTCAGGAGGTCGTGGACGAACTGGCCCTTACTCGTAAGGGAGCGTATGTTCAGCAGGCCGACGTTGACAGCAGTGCAGCTGCTAGCGGCCGCGATGTTATCCGATCTCGGGACGCGGGTTAGCAAAGAGGCATCTGCACGGCGTCCGGTGTTCTTCCGTGGGCGGCGAGCGGTGGACCAGAACGACCTGATGGAGCTGGAATTGTCGTATTGGTAGTTTCGGCGTGAGCCCCGGTGAGTGCATCTTCGCCGGTGGACCGTGTGGATTAAAATAGAGTTTGAGCTCGGTGGCTGCATACTGATGAAGGGATGCCGATGGATGGTGGAAAACAGACAAGACGAACCAGCAGAAAGCAAGCCACTCACAGCTGTTCGACATAGTTGAGCTGGAGTAGTGAAGTCGGGACGCAGCAACAGGTAGCAGGTAAGCTAGCCGCTAGCCGCAACTCGACGACACCTCAACACTCGATGACAGGTAATGACAGTTCGACCGATCGAGTGTGGATTGATCGTTATTCACTCAGTGACCACAAAAAGCTCGTCCACAAAAAACATGTCGACTTTAAAAAATGAAAAAGGGACTTAAAAAATGAAAAAAATCACGGGGGAGTAGCGGCGTCCAAAATTCCGCCAGCGTTCACTCCCAGCGTTCAGTAAATTCTGCATGATTGGATGATCTGTCTGTATCTCTTTTTGATTGACAGCGAAATGAGCCAGCCTCAATCACCGATCTTATGGTGATGGCAGCCTTGTCATTTTTTTGAAAAGGAACGGAGAGGATAATTCACGTATAAATAAACGGACACATTTTATGATGTAGGCCGAAATTGAGCCCCTCCTCCTTGACAGACCAGCATCCGCCACTGGTATGAACATAGTTGTCGGTGCTATTCCGGTGCACCTTTTGAGGCCAGTCTAACGACGAGTCTTGAACGCAAACAACACGCCAATGGCTTCTTCGTATTTTCTGTTTATTAATAAATAAAGTATCAATTAGACAAACTGAAGAGAACCTTTTTTGTATATGTTGATATGGTCAAAAAACTGTATCGCTTCTAATCTTGAGCTGGCCTCATCTCTCTGTCTGTCTGTCTCTCTCCGACTCCTTCTCCACCTGTCTTCATTCGCCAGTCGCGTGACGTCACAACAAATAGTTCTGTAAAAGAAACACTTAAAGATGCATGAAATAACAATGGAGACTATTTCTACTCAATTAGGAAATATGCCAATTGAACTTATCAATATCACAGCAAATTTAACACACAAAATTCGGCCAATGTCAAATTGGCACCTACAATAGTTTATTATCCAAAAATACACAAGGCCGAAAAACTTGGTTCCGGAATATAATACAACTCGAAGCCACGGTTCAGGAGTCTAACTGTTGTCTTTCTGATTTTTTCCCAACACTGTAAATTGGTGTTGAATGTACTCATTTCTGTGTACTGTACACACATTTTTTTATTACATCATATGGTTTTATCCAAGGTGGACGACTGGTTCGCGCGTCGTCCTCACAGTGCAGAGGTCGTGGGTTTGATCCCAGCTCTGACCTTCCTGTGTGAAGTTGCATGTTCTCCCCATGCCTGCGTGGGTTTTCTCCATGTACTCCGGCTTCCTCCCACGTTCCAAAAACATGCATGGCAGGCTGATTAAACGCTCTAAATTGTCCCTAAGTGTGAGTGTGAGTGCGGGTGGTTGTTCATCTCTGTGCCCTGCGATAGATTGGCAACCGGTTCAGGGTGTCCCCCGCCTATCTTTCTGGATCCAAATTATTTTACTTCGTCAAAAGGCTGCATAAAATAAAATGGCGTAACTTCATCAAAAACGTTTTTCAGTATATTAGGGCTGTACAGTTTGCGTGTGCGTGCGTGTTTAATTAAAGCATCTCCTTGTTGATAGAAAGGACAAGTCAAGGGGCGCCGTTAAACTGACTGTCATCTGACATGTCATATAGATGCTGGCAACGAGACGTGATGTCTGATGAGAGTGGTGTCGCATCAACTGTACATGCTCACTGTGGTACTGCATCCTACGTTTCATGACTGCAAGGACATTTTATTTTCATCTATGTCCAGTTGGCATGAAACTTAAACTGCATCAAACATTCACCGGCAATGAAATACAACAAACAGCTTCCGAATTTCCACCAAATTTGCAAACATCTACAGGCAACGCTTTTCCCATTTAAAATTTTTATTTTACCTTCTTTAATTTGCTGAACAGCCAAATTTTACTTTACTGCAATAATATGGCAAGAACAAAAGCAACATGACAAAGAAGAAACATGACAACTTGCTTTCAGATGATGCTCAGGACTGTTGAACCTGCAGATTTTTAAAGCGGTCGGTCGGGGTTGGGTTGATCAGAGCATTCTTTCAAGTCATGTATTTACATTTTTTTTAAGGGAGGAAAAAGGGCCCGCTCAATTCAATAGCCCCAATAAACTCCTGTACCTCATGGAGCAGGGATATGTTGCAGGCAGTAGCACATTAAAGCGGAAGTCAACCCCAAAGTTGTCTTGACAGTAATACGTTCTATGTGCCTCCACTGGTCTACACGCAGCATTCTGATACGTATTGTGTTCGTGGAATATGAGTTAGGGGGCTAAAAATGGGTGGATTTTGCTGCTCAGGGGATGGCCATTTTGCCACTTTCTCTCAACTGAAAATGACATCAGAGTGGCTCAGGGGTCAGGTAACGACCAATCGCGCTCACCTGTTTTCTGAAGCAGAGCCGTAACTGGTCGTTACCTGAGTCACTGTGATTTCATTTACAGTCGACAACAAGTGACAAAATGGTCGCCCCCTGACATGGACAAAAATGGGTGGGTTTTACTGCTTAACGCATACTGTACTCCACAAATGCAGGAGTCAAGTTGCATAGAACTTACTATTGTAAACAAAATTTGGGGGTCGACTTCTCCTTGTCCTGTCCAAATTTTAAATTGAAGTACACTTGTGTATGTTGAATGGCTATTGATTTTTATTTTTAGGAATTATTTTAAATCTAGCCTACATGTGTCAGACTGATTTGAACTACTAAAAATTTATAAGAATAATTATTCCTCAATACAGGCATAACCACAGTATCCATTATTGGGGATTTTCATAAAAATGTAAAAAGACCATTTAAAAAGCTGTGTTGGAATTTTTTTTCAGTTTTTTTTTACACTTGACAGGTCATTTCCATTTTAAAAAATATCAAAATCATAAACAACTTTTACTCAAATTAGGGTACAAATAATGTATGGACTAAAATATGTGATATGTGAGTACTAAAAAAAAACATTCTCTAGATGTGAAGTAAATACCAACTATGTGCCTTTTTTAATTTGCAGAAAGGTAAAATGACTGGCCATCTGCAATCTTAAACTGCATGAATGAGTGTACAGTGTGCGCGCAAGACTCCACCCTCTTTTATCTGCAAGTGCCGCTCCCCAAACAAAATATGGAGCGTGACAGTACCGAAAGAGACAAAGACAAGATACAGAAAGCAACACAGAGGCCTTGACACAAAATATACAGTATATCTCCAATCATAACTACACTTGATGAAGGAGTTATGACATCAATCTGGTGCTCTATGCAAATCCCAGTAGGCACAGGAACTTGTCAGGACCGGAAGATATAATACTGGAATATGGCTAAATAGATACATGTCGATGCAAATATATACACCAGATGCTACACGGCGTTTTCACAGCAAGTTCCCCTTTACCTATTGTTAGTGTGTTAGTGATGGCATGGAATGGTACGAAACCTGACCTCAGTGCTCTTGGCCAACAGATCTCAAATCTATGAAATATGTCAATAAAGACAAGGTAGAACAAACACACTACCAGTCAAAAGTTTCGAGAAGCTTTCCAGTGCTCTTGATTGGGCAAGTGTCTCCAAACCTTTGACGGGTAGTATTTATATATTAGGGGTGTTCCGAGTTCAGCTGATTCCGATACCGAGCGCATGGTTTCGCTGCACATTTTTCATTTTTAGAGCTGCTTCTGAAGATTATTTTAATATTTGATTAATCTTTCAATTATTTGGGGGGGATTAATTGGTCAAATCGGACATTCTTTCGAGAGATTCTTTCAAATCTTTGGATTCCCTTCCTGGTTTAGTCTGTAATATACAGTGTGAAGGAAAGGAAAGGGGGAAGGGACGCAACACCGCACACAGGCTCGTCTCCTCTTGAAAGTTGTGGAAAGGCATTGATTGACATCTGCCAATCACGTACCTTTCTGGCTGATTGATCAGAGCACCGTACATTAGAGAGTGTTTTTCTGTCATTATTCAAATAAACATAAAATTGAATTAAAACGAAATAAATATACATATTATATGAATATGCGACTAGCTCATAGAAATGGTGTACAACATTACGCGGTGATGAAAAAAAATCATTGGCACCTAAATTGTGTGAAATGATTAAAAAAAAAACATGGTAAATGACGCAGATGTGGTCCCATCACACTTCCCTTTCAGTCTGCATCTGCTCTCTATGCAGCCCCCTTAGAAAATGGAATGTTGTGCGGCAGACGTGATCAATTTCTTTGAAGAGCTTTTGAGGCAAGAAATAAAGACAATAGATGAAAGTTAAACATTTACGTTTTTACACTGCACACATGAAGAAGGATCAGGTAGAGTTAACGGATGTCTCCATGTCAGGGTTAGTCAGATTTACGTCACATTGTCCAATACTTTGGACATGCCTTTGGTCAAAACAGTCCAGTCCATCAGATGACACCACCAGCATCTGAGTTGTCAATGCATTGATTGCGCCTTGGTCATCAAACTACTCAGCAGGGAACAGGAACGTGCGGGCACGTATGTGTTGACATGTTTTGGTCAGACGGTCCACCGCGGATGCATGGAGGTTAATCGAGGATGGTGACTTGGTTGGGCAGGCCATTGGTGGCAGAGGAAACGGTGGTGGGGTTAAGCGGGGAGTTATCCGGCACCTCTGGGCCCTCGCTGGGCCGACTGAACTGGCTGGCCAGAGACTCATCCAGGTTGATTTCGGTGGTCAACACGCTGCTGCCGTTGAAGTTCAGGTTGTCCTCGCTGCACAGCTTGCTCTCCTCGCACAGTGATGGCTGGCTGGCAGTGCGCTTCTCCTCCATGTCACTGCGAGAGGGAGGAGTTCAATGAAAGGGGGAATCGAGCCAATACTTAGCACGAGCAACACGCAAGCTGAAACGGTCAATTTTGTTCAATCAAAGCAAATGTTGTAGAGAGGCCATTACAGTATTTGGGATGGGGATTAGAAACCGCTGCATACCTTTCAAGAGATCTGCAAAGCAGGTTCAGGCATCAGGAAGGAAAGAGGACGATGATGGCAGCAGAAAGGGTTAAGGAAGGTGATTGGTGCAGAGGGAATCGGGATAGTATCACAAGTCCAGAACATGACAAGCAACAGACACATAACACGACCAACCTGTACTCTCCAAAGGTCTCGTCCTTCATAGGCCGGGCTTCTGAGTCCATCGGGCCTTCTTCTTTGTCTTTCACTAAGAGGAAGACAAATGGTTGGACTTGATAAATCTTGAGAAGAGAGCATCATTCCAATACTCAAGGGCCCATTTACACCAATGCACGGGAGTCCGGATCATATACCTAAAAAATTATTCTAAGCTTAGGTGATTCTATTGTGTGCAGCCACTTGACAAAAACAAAATTGAAAACATCGTTTTGAATTTACTCAGTGTACTAAAAAAAAAGGCCATAAAGGACAGATAACATTAGTGGTCTGTCATATCAACATGTTTAAAAGTCCAAAGCCCTTACTTGTTGTTATGGACCAGAGGCAGCCCATACATTTGGTACCTGAGCGGTCAGTGGGGAATTTACCCGACTGAATCTACCTCTTAATGGCACCCCTATCACACCGCAATTACAGAAACCTTCAAAACAAATCATGAAGGCAATATAACAACATACATCATTTGGAGCGGTTCAGAATCAGAATCAGAATCAAAACATTTCGAGAAAATACACCATATTCATCTAAAGTGCTGATGATTAAATGTACTCAACGTGTGCAGATGCCAGCAGATAAAAATGCTGACATTATTGTCTGAGACGAATAAATGGAAAAAAAAATTATGTTGTCGATGAATGTCAGAAGTGGTGGGCCGAACACTATCAGAAGCACTATGTTTCCGAGCTGTAAAAGTCAAGCTTGTGGTGACTCATGCCCTGAGAATGTAAAAATCAAGGGTACAAAAAAGTACCTTTGTAAAAATATTACAAGAACAATTAGTGTGGTGGTTGCTTCAAAGGATATTGACACTTGCCTGAATATTTTCCCCCTTTGTTCCTCTGGACAAAGCAAAGGATGAGCAGTATGAGCAGAAGCAGCACGATGGCGCTGACCAGGCCAATGAACCATCCCTGGGTCGCAATGCCGGGCTGCATCTCAGTCACTCCTTGAAAGTAGATGGATATTTGCGAGAGCAAGGTTGGCAACACACAAGGAGAGAGAACGCTTCAAAAGAAGCGACATCCAAACAAGCCACCTCATTATAATTTCTGACAGGGTGGCATCGCTCCAGGGAACTGAAAAAGGCTAACACTCGAAAGCACTTCAATCGCAACGCAGGGAACTACAAGGAGTTCTTTCTCTGTGGGATTGATTTTATCTTTAAACACAGGAAACCCAGAGGAACAGCGGATAAGATGAGATAAGACAACACTCTCATCCATTAATGCAGTACCTGTTCCCTCTGTGTCAATCTCTGTCTGAAAGAACGTAAGGTTGCTGTGGATGAAGTGCAGATGGTAATGGGCACCGGGTCTGAGACCCTGCAGCTGGTAGAAGGACTGGGAGGAGTCCACCCTCTCTGTCTTCTTCCATTTATTAGCATCTGTACAGACGTAAATTACTTTGAGCTCAACCTCCGGAAGGTCATTGTTTTGAAAAATACAAGTTTGCCCTACCGTTCTCCTTGAAATATTGGATCTGGAATCTAACATTTCTGTGCCTCTTCTTGGCCAGCCAGCTTATATTAACAAAATTCTCTCCAGGAGACACGCTGATGTTGACAGGAGGCACTGGGAAATATTCAAGAGGATGGAATTTGTGTTTGTGAGTGACCGATGCTTGAATGCTGCGTCAGCTGCGTGAGGTCAAAGAAGCTGCATACCTCCCTCCAGAGTGGTGGCACCTTCCCTCATTATGGGTTCTCCATCCCCGGCGGCAGTGCGCCCCCTCAAGTAGAAGCGGTAGTGGCTATGGCGATCCAGGCCCTTCAGGGTGAGGTGGCTGATTGTGGCGTCATCGATTTGCACCACCTGCATTGGGCTGTCGTCATTCTCCACGACTGAGTGTGGATGAGAAGATATCTAGTCAGTGTAAGGATGACTTCAGATTGACCGCGGATGCCTTTAATGATTGCTATTTTACTGCAAATTTAGAAGATAGTGGTTAACATGTGGCTCTGGAGCCGCGTGTTGCCGACCCCCGGGTTAGGTATAGGATTCTGATTAGTCAAGGATGTAGACCTGGCTGGATAGGCCATTGGTGGCTTTTTCTGTTCGGGGTCAAAAGTGAGCTAGAGCCTATCCCAGCTGGCTCCAGAAGAAAATCATGTGTCATATAGGAAATATGAATGATGCTCACTTTGTTGGTACTGCAACTGGTACCCAATAAGAATCCCATTGGGCTGACTCGGCGGTGTCCATCGCAGCGTCATTTCCGTCTCAGATGGACTGTCTAACGCCAAAGATGTTGGTGGATGCGGAACTAGTCAAAGAACATACAAAGTAGGTGATGAAATGGCCTTTTAAACTGCACTCTTTTAAAACATTTTTTTAAACATTTACATCTTGTATACTGTTTCTGTTGTGTTCGACTCATCCCTGTCATTTGCTCACCCTTCCTTACACCGCCTCCAGAGAGTGTTACAGCCCACCTGATCACCAACCATTAAAATTTGGCACCTCCCTTTCTTACCTCCCTCATCAGTCTCAAAGGGCACCATCTCCGATGCCGGCCCATCTCCTTTGCTGTTGAACACGCTGACAGACAAGGCGTAGTGAGAGTACGGTTGGAGATCGCCAATCACCTTCCGCTCCTCATTGGCTCCAGTCTCAACAACAACAGTGGTTACTGGCTCCCTTGTCCTTCGAGCTCTGTGGTGAGTCCGGGGACCAAACCTAGTCAAGTGAATCTGGAGCCAGAAAAAAATGGACTTACATTTCCTCCGATTTTTCAAGGTATCATTTACTTGCTCCTAGTGTGTGGCCTAAACTTTCTTGCCTGTGGCCACATTTTCCAATTCCACCACCGGGGCCCCGATATGTTACAAAATCAGTTGCGGGAGTGACCGAGGTTTGCCTTGCGGTCTCCCCCAAATAAGACCTCAATAGGGCTCTGAGAGATCTTTTCTGTTCATTCACTAGCCAAAGCTTGCCTATAAAAATGTTGAACAAGAAACCAAATTATTTCACCTCCCCAAGAAGGATATTGCTTGCTGACCTCTGGTTTGACTATCAAATTGAGGCAAAGAGCGGGTAGATTTCTTTCTGCTAATCTTAATTTCAAACGTACAGATATCAGATCGGTACCTTGTAGCCAAGCAGATGTCCTCTGACCGTCTCTCTGTCTATTGCAGCCCAGGTCACCCTGATAGTTGTGCTGTTCATGATGACAATGCCCACATTCATGGGGGCCTCCAGTGGAACTAAGGCACAAAGACAAAATATATACACAATGCAACGCAATTCAAATATTGTCGGTCAAACAGTGGCTTGGAGAAATGACTTACAATTCTCGCCTGAGTAGCCAATGACAGGATCTGGCTCAGGTCCTTCCCCCTGTTCATTGACAGCCTGCACTTTAATCTCGAACGCAGAGAAGTTGCCGATCTTACTGACAACTAACGGCGGCGCCGTTGTGTAGTTGGGGTGCCAGTCGGGCCCGCTGCCCACCACACGCCTCCACAGGATGCGGTACTTGAAGTCAGGTCCATTAAAGTCTCGTTTGTCCATTTCCTGTCATAAGAGGAATACTAACCTATGAGACATGAAAACCTCTGAAAAATAGCTGATGCTGCTTCATGCAATTTCAGGTCTGGTACCTCCCAGGTGATGACAAGCGTATCCGGGTCGGTGGACTCACTTCTGACATCTTCAGGGTTATTGTCTGGTGCTATGGTCATAAAATATGAGGTTAAGCCATTGCAATGCAAATGTGTGGCTATAGAGGCTACAAACATCTCTAACCTTCAGCAGCTGTATTGTGGATCTCAGTCGGATTGCTCGGAACACTCTTGCCCACCTCGTTGATGGCAATGACACGGAAACGGTACGACATGTAGGGCCACAGAGAGAGACTGGCGCGGTCCTTGTTCCCTGATACTCTGCTCAACTCTTCCCAACCTCGCTCATTTGAAACCTGATCCTCAAATTCAATCACATACTCTGCAGAGGTAAACATTTTAGAGAACGATGTAGACTTTAATGGAGCCCTAAGGAAACATCCAAGGATGTGGATGAGGTCTTAGCAAAAGATCAATCAGCCCAACGTCTGCGTCATTACTAACCTATCACAGGGCTGTTGTGTTCATCTCCAGGAGTCCAACTGAGGTTGACTGCGCGCCTTTTAGCTTGTGACAGCTGCAGAAGAGCAGGAGGGTCCGGACGATCTGCAGATTATAAAATGCATCGTCATTGCTTGGCTGAAGTGCTTTGCTCTTTGACACCAGCATTCCATGTTCATCCGATCACAGAGCGGTGAGCTCACCATGTAGAGTAAGCGTGCCAGTTGCTTCAGCCATGTCCAGATTTGTGATAACTTGGCACGTGTAGTTTCCTTCATCCTCAGGTTTGGCATCAGAGATAATCAAGTCCGGTCCTTCAAATGTGAATCTAAGAGAAGGAAAGTTAGGAAATGATCAATTATTCACATAAAGCTGTCATCCACACTTGTATGTCCAGGAGACAGATAGATAAATATCTTCGCTTAAACTATTTTGGGTGCTTTTATTCCACGCTCACATCTGCATGTACAGTTTTGAGTCATCCACTACAGTTGCCTTATATGCAGTTGCAGATGCTTTGGCATTGCATTGATGAAACAATGAATTTGAGTCGAGTGATGTCTAACTTCAGATCGTTGCCAGATGCAAACAGCTTGTGGTCGTTCTTCCTCCACTGAGTAAGTGGAGAGGCCAGTTTGGGATCCACAAGAGAGAGACAGGTGAAGATGGCAGTCTGTCCAGGCTGCACCTTCAGAGCCTGCGGAGGTGACAGGATCATTGTTCTGTCTGCAGGAGAAAAGAAAGGACATGCTGAGGCGTGCTACCAGTGCGCGTGAGTGTGTGTGTGTGTGTGTGTGTGTGTGTGTGTGTGTGTGTGTGTGTGTGTGTGTGTGTGTGTGTGTGTGTGTGTGTGTGTGTGTGTGTGTGTGTGTCACTCACTGAGCACCTCCAGCTCTGCACTGATGGACAGGTTGGTGTTCTGCACAGAGCACGTGTAGAAGCCTTCATCGTCATGGGTGACATTGAAGATTTCTAGACCTCCAGTGGTAAGAGGGTTAATTCTGGAATCAGCCAGAAGGGAAGAGGCACTGCCACTGTGCCTGGAAAACACACACAGCCACATCATAGAAATACATCAAATTTTCAAGACTAAGAAAGAGCACTGTTTGGTGATTTTTACAACCTTTACATCTTGTGACAGTGGAAACTGCACCAATCTTTACCATACCATGTATGGGTACTGGTTGCAATGGCATCCATATATGTGCGATACATTGCCTGGTCGACAAAGATTTATCACTTGGGGATTGGAATGGGAGTAAAGCAAATGCCCCATTTTAAGCAAGTATTTGAATAATGATGGTGGCAGCAGTGATCTAACTGTTAGCACAACCGTTTCACAGTCATAGTCGAGGGGCTGGCTGTTCGAATCGAAGATCGCACCTTCCAGTGTGGATTTTATGTTCTCGCCAAGCCTGCATGGTTTTTCTCCAGGAACAGGTTAAGCGAAGGCTTTTAAATTGCCTGTAGATGTGAATGATGATTTGTCTATGTGTCCTACGATTGGCTGGTCCAGGGTGTGCCACGCCTCTTGCCCAAAGTCAGCTGCGATAGGCTGACTTTGTCCCGCATAAGGATAAGGTGTACACAAAATTGGCGGATGCATGCATTCGAACAAGGGTTTGCTGTTTTGCATGAGCGCCTGTATTAATCACGCTCCAGATGCAACAGTGTTAGGCTGCTAATGAAATGCATCATACACTATCAAATCGCCATATCAAATGAAAAAATGTGGGACAAAAAAATAAAAGTCGACTCGATTGTCTCACCATGAGACTTTTGGTTTTGGAGATCCAAAGCTGTCACACTCCAGCAAGACTTTCTGGCCTTCGGTCACTGTGTAAGTGTTGCCATCCTCAGTTAGGATCTGTGGAGGCAGCTCTGACACAACAAAGGGAGATGAGACACAAACACACAGTAAATCATGATGGCAAAAAGATCTGAAATTCACTCCTCGATTAATTCAGCAATGAATCATGGGTTGGACTGGAGATTTGTCACAGAAGGCCGTCTTCATCTCAAGCCATTTTGGACAGCTGTATGCCGAAAGGTATAGGGCTAGCCTTTACACTTTGTATAAACAACTATAGTGTGGTTATGTCTTATGAAGTGCTACGGAGAAAATTAAATTTTACCGATGTAATGAACACATTTTGAATTCTTGAAAAACTTCAACAAAACAGACTTCACCCACTTCTTGAATTGATTTTTCGTCCGGTCAGCCTTCTGCATCAGTTCCGAAACAGCTTTTCCCTCTCTTCTCCCTCTGGATATTTTTCAGCAAAGGCTCTGTGTGTATTGTTAAAATGTCTTGCGACATTTGACCGTTTATTGTTAGCCAGTTTTCTCCACAAATTAGGCATACTGGTAGGCCACTCTCGCCCGAGTAAATGCAAATGAATCTGCCCAGGCATCATTGAATGTTCTATTTTCTTGAGATATTTTTCTTTTCTTACATTTCTCCATTGGCTCGGGGGCCGGGGCACGCGCCGGGTGCGCCGCCGCCGCCGGCCGCGGGGTCGAGCCGCGGGGCCGGGGCGCTGGGTGGTCGTGGCGGGGGTAGGGGTAGACGACCGGTCGTCGACCGGCGCGCCGTACCACCGCCCCGCCCGTGCCACCGTCACGCCCGCCCCCACGCCTCTCCCCGCGGCCGACGTCGAACGTCGCCGCCGCCGTCGCCTCCGCCGTCCTCCTCCGCCCCGGGCTCGGAGGCCGGGGCACGCGCCAGGTGCGCCGCCGCCGCCGCCGGCCACGGGGTCGGGCCGCGGGGCCGGGGCGCTGGGTGGTCGTGGCGGGGGTAGAGGAGACGACCGGTCGTCGACCGGCGCGCCGTACCACCACCCCCGCCCGTCCCACCGTCACGCCCGCCCCACGCCTCTCCCCGCGGCCGACGTCGAACGCCGCCGCCGCCGTCGCCTCCGCCGTCCTCCTCCGCCCGTTCGGCACCTCTCACTCCGGGCTCGGGGGCCGGGGCACGCGCCGGGTGCGCGCGCGTCGTTTCAGCGGGTATACCAGCTTCCGCAGTGTGACGTCTATTTTGAGCGACGAAAAATAATATCAAATAGGGCTAGCCCTTTTCGATTCCCACTGCATGTAGGAATGAGTTTGGTCATGTGACAGAACTGGATGCGAGCCTCAACGCCAAGGCCATCCACACATGTTGCGGTTCCATTGTGAGCTCATCCTGACTTCCAAACTCACAAATGTGGCTGCCCCTCATGCTGTACAGAAGTCCCTTTTTCCTGGCATCTCGACTTTCCTCATTTGTCTTTTGACTTTGGACTTCTACTCCTTACATTTTAAAACTGATGTCTGTCTTTTTGACTTCTTCCTGCCTGCCGGCGTGTTGCTTCTTCAACCTCTGTGGGCCACAAGATGGCTTAAAAACGACTACCGGTAAGTAGGGAGTGATAAAGTAATTCCAGTTAGTCAGTTGTTCAATCAATCAGTCCATTAACATTCTGACATTTTGATGACCTACAAGGCGGAATATGAACCAGGGAACATGATTAACAACGCAACAGAATCAAAGAAGCAAGGTATTCCTTATCCAAGGTCTTATTTAAGAGAATCATTACGCTATTGCACCCTTTTACTTTTATTAGTACATTTCAGAGTCTGAGTTTTTTTGCGTTTACTTAAAGCCTTGAAAATAGTGCCTTTATTAGTTTTATTAGTCATTTATTTTACCCAAGTGTCTGTACTATAATTAAGCACTTTTGCCACTAGCAGTAGCGTAAAATCTGAAACCTTTACCAATGATATAAACGTTAGTGTTTGAGAGGATGGCTCCATGCTTGTTGGAGGCCTTGCACTGGTAGATGGCCGTGTCTCCAAAATTCACGTCTTTTAGGATAAGAGAGCCGCTCGGTGTCAGAGTGCGTCTGGAGTCTTTGTCGGTTGCTGTTTAAAAAAAACAAACAAACAAAAAAAAAAAAGAACACTCACACACACACACACACACACACACACACACACACACACAGAGTCAAAGCGCATAACTATGTGCAACTTGCTTTATTCATACGTGCGTGCATTTGTTTGCGTACTGACATGAGAGAGGGATCCCATTGATGGTCCAAGCGATGACCGGAGTTGGGATGCCCTCTGCCTGGCAGTCAAGTCTGACATTCTCACCGGGAGCGTATAACATACTGACCGGTTCTTTGGTCCAGTAGGGCGCAGCTAGCGAATTAAAAGGTAATCACATGAAGTCATATTTGTTAAAACTATCGGTATGACCAGACAGAAGTACATTAACAAAATGGGACGTGAAAAAAAAAAAACATTCTTCTCTGTCCCCATCTCGTGCCTCTAATATGTTTTTCAAAAAACCACAGCGCCCGAAGAAACAAATCAGTGTTAGGAGGCGTAATTGACAAGGTTTCAATCATTTACTGTGCACTGACGAGCACACATAATGTGCGCACCCCCGTGGCCTTGCGCTGACGTTGCGCATCTGGAGCTTTACCGAAACTATGGCGGAAACATCCACATTGGGTGAATTTAATTAAAAAAAAAAAAAAAAAAAAAAAGCCCATCCAAGTTTGCCAATAACTGCAAAAGACAAGCAAACAGAAGACTTGGCTTGGGGCATTGCGACACAAGGCCACATTGAACAATTCAAGGTGGAGTTGCTAAAACTGATTTCAAAGTTTAAATGAAACTTTGAAATTGTATTCGTTTTTGTGTCAAGCAGCTTTTCATGATTACATTTTAATTAATCTTGACTATTTCTGGCCTGTCTGGAGGGGAGCGATGTATGCCGTCACTGTCAGGATGTTAACGGGTAAGTGCGCATGTATTTACCGCTGGTTGTGTGTGCGCGTTTGATGTACCTTCCACTGCCACAGTGTAAGAGTGTTGGGCCTTCCCTTGGGAATTCTCAGCAAGACACTGATACTCGCCAGCATCACTTTCTGAGATGTTGGTGAAGCGCAGACGGCGGTCAAACATTTCTTTGGCAGTCCGTGATTCGGACAGCTCGCCGTCTTTCCTAACCCACAATACTTTGGGAGTCGGACTGAGAGGAAAGAATTGACGGATTATTAAAATTGAGAGGAGGAGGAAGGAAATGCAAGAAGCAAAGTGGGCAGGAGAGTGCAATAGCAAAGATAATAGGAGTGGGAGGAAAACTGGGTGTTAAGAAGGTCCACTTGACTAAAAGGTGCATCTCCAGGTATCATATACGTTTCAGCACATACAGTATGCGCACATTTAGACACTCACTAGCCTTGGACGATGCACTCGAGCTCGATGATCTGGCCCCTGAGTGCATGGTAAGTGCTGTGGCTTCCAGTAGGTCTCATCATGTGGGGCCTTCTGTTCCGCAGGACTGAGTTGGCTGAAGCACAAGCATTCACACACAACAGACCCAAGTGTCATTTCTCAAGGTGCTACTGGCTTCGGAAGGTCCTGTGTAACATGTGCTGGTCATCTCGCCTCTGCGTGAGCCACAGATGTTGGCAGCCACATCCCAGTGTGAGATGTTACCACTGAGACGGAGGAGGTGATAGCTCCACCAGTGGTGTGTCTGCTAGGTTGCGTTCACTCATGTGGCCCAATTAAATTGGGCTGAAGTCTCAAAGGCAATCGTTCGATATGGCCATTATTGGAGAAAGCTCATTTCGCGCAGTCTTTGGTGCATCTTGTCGACTTGAGGGAAACTTACTCGGGTTGACGGTCAGAGTGACAGGTTCCTTTGCCAGAATGGTGCGAGTTGCCAGATATTGGACATTGCAGGTGTAGTCGTCCCTGCTGTCCGTGGTTTTCAGGTGGGCAAAGTACAGGTTGCCATCCTTGCCCACCACCACCCGCTCACTCAGTTGGATGTGACGGAGCTCTGCAAGCAGATATGAGACAACAGCACAATTCAATGGAGACCAATATGGACTTTGGTTAGAATACGTAGGCCACTTTGGCACACGTAATCAGATAATGACTCGACCGAGACGGTTACATCGCTGTGACCTTTCCACTCGCTAAGGCCTCGCTTTCCCTATCGATGGCACCCTTTGGCACACTTAGGCCAGTTGAAAAACAGTTGAGACTGTGACGTCACACGTAGGAAAAATCAAGACATTGATGAAGCAACGTCATCCTCATGGTGGATGTTGACTCAAGGATGTGTCAACAGAAAACGGCAAAGAAATAAAAGGGTGTGTACTCACTCCAATCCATCCAGTGAATGATGGGCTCCATGGAGCTCTGTGGGGGGTTGCACTTGAGAACAATACTGCTTCCCTCTTCAGACTTCACATGTACTTTTTTCTCTTTCTGCTGGGACGGCGGGGCTGAACGGGGCAGAGGAAAGGGAAACATTCGCTCATGAGAAGAGCACCACCACGCGTTGGAATATGTTCACAACAACCCGTGCCTTGATATAAGAGTTTAATTCGTACAGGTGATCAAAACATTTCTATCTCAACTTATCTTTCTCCATTGAAAAAGATGGAAATGCCATTAATGTGTTCCAGCCTTCCAGATAAAAGCCAAACAAATTTGGAAAAATAGCACTCTACGATATTGTACTCACAACACAAAGTGAAGATATCATTTGACAGAATGTAAAAAAAAAAAAAAAAAAAAAAAAAACAAGAAAACGGTTTGGCCTCAATGCAACGGAGATTGTGCTGCTGCTTCTGGTGTGCGCATGTGTGTGTGTGTGTGTGTGTGTGTGTGTGTGTGTGTGTGTGTGTGTGTGTGTGTGTGTGTGTGTGTGTGTGTGTGTGTGTGCCTGCCTTGGTCACCTGGTGGCAATATGATGTAGAGATAGAGACACACACGAAGAGGAATTTTACAACTAATTCAGTAAGCTGCAGTGATTGTTTGCAAAGGATAAAGAATATATGCCTGGGAGTATTGTTACCTGTCTACGTGTGTTGCTCCATTTGTGTTCAGATATTGTTGGCTGAAAGGGTTATAACGGCACAACACTGATGCTGTGGTGTTTAGCATTGTTTGCTAGTATTAAGCTAAACTGACTTAAGGTCATTTTATGTGGTTGTTTTGAAGACACTATTCTATTTGTTTGATGTTTACTTTGACAGGACGCTTCAGCTGGGACTGAACATTAAACAGCTTGATGTTTCTTTTTCAAATAATTGTTCACTAGCTGCCCTGTCGTTGCTTGTAGTGAAGTGCATTGAGTTCACTGCCACAATACAGCACTTTGGGCTCCAATTTTCGCTCGGTTGTCAAAGCAAAATATTGTCCGAATGACAGCCCGTTTCTCGAAAAACTTGTCGATTGCCCAGTACCTGAAGGCACAACAGTATCTTGTCGCCATCACGTTGGCAACAAGACTTGACACTCATCACTTACAAGGAGACTGGAGGAGTAGACGAAAGCAGCTCTTTTGTCTGGAGGAAGTGGAACAATATGATTTGGGAGTTGTGCATGCTAGATTTGCTTGGTGCCTCCCTTTGCTCATCGTGCGCAACCCCAAGGGAGCCACTGAAGAGGGCTTTGCATGACATCAGCTCACCAGTGTTTCTGGGGAAACGGTTGTCAGGGAAACTGTGAGTGAAGGGGTTCGCCGTGGAGAGATCCAGCCACATAGGTGATGGATACACAAAAGTGCGCTTTGCATTACACGTGTCCACGGCCTTGCATAAGTGTATATTTTTGTGCATGTTGATCTGTGTGTGTGTGTGTGTGTGTGTGTGTGTGTGTGTGTGTGTGTGTGTGTGTTCATGTTGCTGACCATCATGTTCTTGCATGTCATTTTGTTCAAAGTGGCTGTGCCGTGTTGTCCCAGTCTGAGTCTTCATTTATGAACAAATGAGCTCTTTAGAAACCAGGACAACGCAACATCACACAGCTCTGCTATTGGCCTGCAAACAGGCAATTAGCTGGCGTGAGCTCAATTACAGGAGCGCTCAAGCATTCCGAATACATTCAAATATATCAGGCTTCTTAAGTGTCGAACTAATTTTCTATTTCAATATTTAAAAACAAACAAACAAACAAACAAAAAAAACACCTCTGGGCTTTATGCTGCTCATTTGTGCCCATCTCACTTTTTTCTTTTGTTACATAATGAAACTTATTAGAAGAGTGCATCTTATTTCCAACTTCACATCTATAAATGCACTATAATATAATATGCTATATAATATCAACAAGATAAAATTGTAACAAACGACAATCCTTTTGTTTTTTTGAGCTGAATAGAACAGTTTTGGTACAATACCCAATGGCCTCATTCTAGACTCACAATCTGAAATGTTTTGGTTGATATGTCTTCTAACAGAATACATAATTGAAATTTGGGACAAGGGTGCAATTCCATGTCATATTCTTAGCATATGAAACAGACAGTTTAATGGTTTACTGCACTCAAATGGAAGAAATATATGGAACCTCTTCAACATAAGAGAAAAAAAGTGGACCAGATTTTTAAAATTTATTTATAAAAAAATAATAATAAAATAAATAAATCAATCCTCGTCTCACCCCAGGTGGCCAAAGGAAGAGATTCAGACCACGGATGTTAAGATC